>PVKU01002271.1:0-236958 GCA_004027475.1 Anoura caudifer
CCACCACCTCTACCACCACCACCACACCACCACCACCACCACCACCATCACCACCACCTCCACCACTACCACCATCACCATCACCACCCCCCATCACCACCACCACACCACCACCACCACCTCTATCACCATCATCACCACAAGCAGCCTCTAGTGCTGTGTGAGGTAAGGTAAATGCTATTATTACTTTTAAAAGTTCATTAATTCCCATTTTTGAGTGAAGTTGAGACTCAGATGAGTGCTGGTCTCCCTTTGCTGCTACCCTAAGGGTTTGCTCTATTCTAAGGTCAGTGTGTGTAAGTAGGGTGCTTGTGCGAACATGTGTTCATGTGTGCACATGTGCTCGAGTGTGCACGCAGCTGTGTGAACACATGTGTTTGTGGGTGAGCAGGCCGTGCACGTGTGTGCATGCATACATATGTCTGTGCATGCACGTGTTTGTGCACATGTGTTTAGGTGAGCGTTGGGGGTCTCCGAGGCCTGTGGACACAGGCTGGACGGCCACTCTGGTCCGTCTCCGCCTCCGGCGCCCCCTTGGAGACCCAGGAGCAGTGTGGACCTCACTGTCTCTGTGAGTGTGGTTGGGAAGTAGAAGGGGGGCCAGACTACAGGCAGGCGGACACCCAGGTGTGTGGGGGCCACCCTGAGTGCTCTCCTGGGTGCCCTGTGCCCACCCAGGCAGGCTCTTTGGCTGGCAGCACCTCGCGGTGCTGGGCTTGGCTGCCTCTGGGCCTCCTGGCGGGAGGGCCCGGGAGCCCAATGTCTGCGGCAGCTCCACCCGTGGGGATTGGGAACTGAGGACCGTGTGCTGTGGTGGGAGGCAGGAGGGGTGGAGAGGGGCAGCCTCCTGCCTGGCGCCCACGTACATCTCCTGACCAGCCCTGGGCCTCCCACCCGCCGGCGCACCTGGTGGCCAACTGTCCCGGCTTGTTCCAGTGTGGCATCCGTTAGCCACATGTAGCCATTTAAATGTAATCAATTAATTGATCACTTATCAAGCAGCCAGACTAATCAATTAAAATGAAATGCAGACGTCCGGTTCCTCTGTGGCACTTGCCACATTTCGGGTGCTCGATGGTCATCAGTCACCGGTCCAGCAGCACAGGGGTAGGATATTTTTGTCACCGCAGAAAGTGCGGCCAGACTCTGCTGCTCTAGCGGGCGGTCTCAGAGCCTGTTCCCACGGCCTGGGTCAGACGAACCGTGGCCGCTGAGACTTCAGGGCCCCGCCGTGTTCCTGGGCCCCATTTCTGGGGCCACCGCAAGGTGAAGGCTCTCACGGGGCCTGGCAGCCTTTCCGGGCAAGGCCGGCCGGTGACTTGCATCTGACTTTGGGGAGAGGACACGAGAGGGTCAGGGAGCTGTCTCTGCGGCTTTTCTCTTTTCCTTGTGCCAGCGACGCCGCTGGCTACGTTACACGTGTCAACAAAACGCAGCAAGTGATAAAGATCTGTGTCGGGCGTCCACATGTGGGGGGATCAGAGCCCACGTGTGCCCACCCCACGCTTGTCCCACCCCGCCAACCTCCTCTTCCCGCTGGGAGCTGGGTGTCAGCCACGTCCCCGTTCACATGAGCAGGGACCGCAGGCTTTGAACGGCACCCAGCCCCACTCGTCTCATGGGTAACCGCGGGACTCGACTTTGATTGAATTCAGTCTCTAGAGCCCATTTCCCCAGCAGTCCCTTCAGTTTCCTGGTCCCTCTTCTAAGGAATTGTAGCTCTTTAGCAGGCACTTTATAATATCACTCTGGGACGAGTTTGCGGTAAAGTGGGGGAGGGGCCAGGACCCCCTTGTCTCCACAGGACCCCCTTCAGGGTGCACCTCTGTTCCCATCCCTGGAAAGCACTCAAGGCCACTTGCCCTCCGATGATACATGGGCTCTCCTCCCCTGGAGAACTTGGAAACAGTTTCAACTGCAGCGCCTCCGCGGCGGCCGCTAATGTGATTGTAAACATGTCACTTAGGCTTCAAGGAGGAGTCTCCGCGAGGCGGCCATCAGTGGTATTTTCTGGAGGGAGATTTCAGTTTAAAATCCCTGGTCAATTAGTGCTCTGCTCTCGGGAGGAAATGAAAGAAATCACTTGAAAATGGTTGAAAAATGGAACATTCCCCCGAATCCTCTTGGCCGCTGCCGGCGGTCTGGGGCGGCGATGCGGGGTCTGCTGAGTGCGGAACGCGGTTCCTGCTCTCTGGCCCCGCTGGGCACCTCCGCCCCACCACGCCCTGCGAGAGAGGACGAGCAGGCTGCTTCCAGGATGACCGGTCGGGAGTGGCGGCTGTGGCCTGTTAGGGCCCTGAAAACCAAGTGGCCAGCGTCGGGGGTGGGGGAAAGACCCCTGCTTCAGGGAGTCCTTGGAGAAAGCAAACAAGCTCAGCTTGTGCTAAGAGGTCAGCCTGCACCCGATTCCATTGAAATGCTAACCCAATGAAATGATCGTAAGCAGAAGAATCGATTTCCCGGAAGTCTCAGAGGTACACTGGAACCCTTATATCCGAACGAAATCTAGGTAGAGTTAAATAATTGAGCTGGTTCTCTTAACGTGACACAAATGTAGCGCATGCTAGAAATAAGCCCAGTGGTGGGGCGGCTCCCGAGGGTGGCAAGGGAGTTCGCCCTGCCCACAGGGGCCAGGAGAGCCCCAGCCCATTGAGAGCAGCAGGTGTGGCTCGGACCACGCCTACCAGAAGGGTTGGGACAGGGTGGCCCTGAGTCCCAGGCATCTTTCTACCCAGAATAAGCTGGGAGAGGCAGAGATCAAATCCATGGCCCAAACTGGAGACTCGGGGGTTGCCTGCATTGGTATCAGGGAAAGTGAGGGACTTGTGACTCAAGTGTGGCATTTGGGAGACCCCGGGGACTGCCTGGGGACACCGTGGTGTGGAAAGGAGCAGAAACAGAGGAAGGCCACTGCTGTGACCTCCCCGCCATTTGTTCCTGACTTTGGTCCGCTGCCTGGGGTGACCCGGGATCCACGACTTGTCAGAGCCTCACTGTGGCATCTGTGAAGCGGGACGTCATCCGCCCCCGTGACTGTATGTTCTGACTGTCCTGCGCCCCGGGCACAGCAACAAGCGTGGCAGACTGGGCCCTGCCTCCCTGAACGCGAGGTTCTGGTGGTGGAGGTAGCCAGCCCTGAGCCAGCCAAAGTTTCCAGAAGTGTCAGTGGTGGGAAGTGCTGGAGGGAAGGAGTGTCACCCCAACCAAGTGCTGGCTTCTACTGCGGTAGCTCTGGTGCTCTGGTTGTTCTTGTCCTGTTGCCAATGGCATCGCCCTCGTGGCATCGGGCAGGGGAGGAGAAAGAGAAGGGAAGTGAGAGATTAGAAAAAATCGGGGAGGTGGGAGCACGAGGGCTGCTGGGGGCAGAGGGGCTCTGCGGCCCGTCAGGGTGCAGGCACAGTGCCCACCTTCCTTTTCGTGAGAGTCTGCCCTCAACCCTGCCACAGACCCCAGCCCAGCCCATGGGGGGGGGCATCAAGGACACGCTCGGGGGCCGGAGATGTGACTTGGACCCCCTGGCCCTTGTGGCCCCTCCATTCCCCTTGCTCTGCCTGGGGAGCATGCGAGAGTGCCAGCAGGCTGGAGTCTGCGCGGGATGGGAGGGACGTGTGTGGGGGTCGTTCATGCGTTTGCTCTGCTCTGTTCCAGGGGCAGGAGGACCCCACGTGAGAGAGCACAGCGGGCAGGCTTGGGTTTAGGGTGCGGCCCTGGGGTCGTCCGCACTGAAGCCTCAGGGCCAAGGCATCTGGACGGCTCTGCTGGCCTCCTTGTTTTGGGGTCCGTTCCTCTCCAGAGTGTTTTTAACAGCTGGATGTTGGCCTCGCCAATTCCGAGCACTTGGGCCCCGGAACGCAGGCACCGATAACCGGGTGTGGGGATGACGTGACGGGCGTAGATTTGGGAGATAGAAAGCAGATGAGGGTTACTTGGAGGTGAAATGCGGTTTTCGATGCTTACACTTGCGGCTGTGAAACCCAACCTCCCCCTGAGTCTCCACGGCCTCTATTTGTTTGCTTATTCTGGCCACTCGCCCTGCTGTTGGGGATCCCCTTGTCCTCCCTGCGGCAGCGCCAAATGACACGCCTTTAATCTAAAGCCACGAATCCCGGGTCCTAGGGCCGCGCTGTCACCAGCCAGCTGCGTGACCTCCTCAGGCCACTCGGTCCTCTGGTGCTCTCCCTTCGCGCGTCTTGGAGGCAGGGTGTCGTTCCCGACAGCGGGATTCTGGGGTTTCATGGGAGCTCCCTTTATTTAGAGAATGTGGTTAACGCAGAGTGGAATCGGGGGCCGCCGTCTGCCAGGGTCCGCGCGCGGAGGCAGGCGTCCAGCCGGTTATTTTTTACACGTTCTCTCTTTGCAGGGAAGTGCCTGGGACACACTTCGGCCCAGCTGGCTCTCAAGCCCGCGTTTAATTCATGCATTTACTCTGGCAGGTCCTGGCGACACGTGGCTACGCCTCCCTCTGTAAACGAAACCTCTGTGTGAAGAGCAGTCCGCTCCCCAAAGAAGGCACGACCTCCGGGGGGGTTAACTGTTACCAAACGGCCCCCCGGTGAGACGGATTAGTTGACCCACGGGTGGCGAGAAGCATCCTGTCGTCCGGGCATCAGTTCTGGCTTCTTTCCAGCGAGAACGAGCAGTAAATAAATGAAGAAGTACATCGGGCTGGGGCGCTGACATCCGAGTGCGGGGAAGGAAATGTTTGTACGTGGAGAGCAGCACAAGAGTTTTTAATAAATGCTTTTGCGACGGGTTTTATACTAAATCATTTCCTGACATTTCGACTAAAACCAACAGCTCAGATAATGGATCTGAAGTTTCTACCACGTACGCTGGTTTGAGAAATCCTCAGCTCCGAAGACCCCCTGCCCCCACTCCAGCAGACCGGGTCCCTCCAGGCTGGGAGAAGATGGTGTGCGGGTCACATCGATGGGGACGCGGGGGCGGCCGGTGTTTGGGGCCCGACCGTGGGACGTGAACTCCGCAGCGGGGATGACTTTGCGATGGTTCTGTTGGTCGGGGGCCATGTTTCCCCCAGAAAGCAGGCGGCAGCGAGCCTGAGAGGAAGCAGAAGGCCTCACAAGGCAGCACACGGCCATTTGGAGAAAGTGCCACCCATCTCCCCTCTTCGCCGTGCAGTCCCCTCCCGCCGGCCAGCAGACAGGTGGCCCTGCTTGTGGACCACAAGCCCGGGCCCAGGGACAGTCTCTTGCCCCTGGGGGATTGACCCTCTCTATCTGGGCTGTTTCCTCCCCTCCTTCTTTCCTTCCAGCTCACCCCCTGCCACCTCCTCCTGGAAGCTCCCCCTCCCTTTGCTGCGGGTCCAGAGACCCTCCCTGTCTCTGCACCTGTGTCTGTCTCCTAGGGACCTCCACTTGTGCTCCTCAAGGTGTTTCTCACGGGAGGGTCTGTGGTGAGCAGAGAGCACCACGTGGTGGGCCACCCTACGTTCAGCCCCGGCACGGGAGTCCCTGGGGCAGCCCGGAAGCCGCCTTTCCCAGGCACTTTCTCTGGTGCCAGCTCCCAGGAGGCCCCCCGGGGCTGCCTGTGGGATGAATGGGGGGGGGGCGGTGCATGGGAAAGGGGAGAGAGTGAGCTGTGCGTCACCTCTAGGACCTAGAAGCAGGGAGAATGCCTTGGCTCACTTCTTATTGTTATTTCACGTGGGCCGCGTGGTTTTCAGAAATGAGAGGTGACCTCCCTCCTGATCTCTGAGGTTAATAAATGAAACTGTCCTTTAGAAAGAAATTAAAAAGCCTTGACAAGGGTAATTGCTGTTACTGTCGCTCTGGACACAGTTCCGCTGACTGATGAGTTCAGAAAATGTGCTTCTAAAACAACAGGAAATCACAGGAGGAGCGGCCCGCAGGCCGGCCGGCGGGTGGCACACCCAGGACAGGGAAGGCCTCTGCTGGGAGAGGCGGCCTCCGCGGGTGGGACGGCAGCTCCCCAGAGAAGCCGGGCCGGCCCTGGGGTGGCAGCCCCGGGTCCCCCGGGCAGGGCGAGGAGTCCACGCCCCCGAGTGAGCGCCAGCCCTGTCCAGCCCTGATTTCCCCTCTCCCGTTTTACATCCTCGCTCTCCCCGGCGAATCGTCCTTGGCAGGTTTCCCGAGATATCAAATTCCGGGAGAGAAAACACACAGGTCAGGTCATGTGTAAGGAACAGAACCCTTCTCTGGAAACGACTTTGTCAGGTGTCTGGGAAACAGCTCCGCCTTCAGCTACGAGTTAATCAGACAGACAGCCGCGCGCGGAACATGCAAGGGGCCCCGCGCTGCCCCCCACCCCCACCTCCCCGCTCACCTTGGGCAGGTCTCGCCCTCTCTCGGGGGCTGCAGCGTTCTCATCTCACTAATGAGGGGCTTGGATTAGCTGGGCTGGCTCCTTCCAGGGCTGAGAGGGTGTAATTTCATCCTCCTGCTGTCAGTTCCGAGCCGCCACCCCCTCCAGCTGGCATTCCTAATGCCACGGAGAACACCCAGCCGGCCGTGTGGCTGCAAAACCGCCTTTCGTGCGCTCGCGACTCACTCTGGCTTGTTTCTTCTCATCGTAGAAGCAGGCGAGGGGAGCGCTTTCAGATGCGAGGGACGGAGGGCAGTTTAAACGCTTTCGGTGCTGATGGCAGTGACCCGCCGGGCAGGTGCCTTGGAGCCGGGATCTGGCCCAGAGACCGTGGGGCGGTTTCCACGTGTGCGAGCTGCCACAGAGGTGTGTCCTGGGCACGGGCACGTGGGGCCCTGGGAGACACGGGGTCCTTGGTGGGCTGGTGTGAGGTGTCAGGAGGGCTTTGACCCTCAGCCTCCGTGTTGTTGTCTGTTGAGGGGGGGATGGTCCCCATCTAGGCTTGTGAGGAGGGCACTCGAGGTCATCTGCGCGGCACACACAAGCACTGCCCCCGGCACCACCGGCGCTCGGTGGGAGCTGTGCAACAGTCAGGCAGTGTTAGGACCACCATCGTCACCACAGGTCAGCCGGGAGGCGCGCCGATCTTCTCCAGCTGCGTCTCTCTGATCGCGGCCTTTGCCTTCAGGGTTGAGAGGAAGGTCTGATTTCGAGGCCTGGTCACCGGATTCTCCTGGGTGACCTTGGCATGGAGATGTGGTCCAGAAGGGGCCAAGGGTACCTGCGGGAGGCAGCAGGAGGTGGCAGGAGGGACAGATGACGCTCCACCTGCAGGGCATTTAGTTTGGGGACAGGCTGGGCTCATCTTTTCTGTGTTGAGTCCGCCATGTTTCAATGTCGGAGGCCCACGGGCACCAAAAGCACCAAGGACAAGACAAACTCGCCCATCGTCGGGCGACCCAGGCACTCACTGACGCCCGCGGAGGCCTTGCTGCTCCTGCCTGGGTCTCCCCCGAGGCTGCGGAGGCCTTGTAAGGGACGCTGCGTGCTGGGCCTCTGCCCGCACCCATCAGCTCCCTGGGGGGCGGGGACGGGGCTGGCCCCTGCTGTCCTCGGGCTGTTGGCTCAGTGAGTGTGGGGTGCCCTGCCACTCCGGGGGACACTCCATCCAGCGCATCTCTTCCTGAAACGGGGGCCCAGGCGTCTTCCCAGGGTGCCCTTCCCAGCATGGCCACGCCAGCCCCACTCTCTCAGAGTCTACAGTCCCCTGGGAGAGGCGGGCCCCTGCTGCTGGGGCCAAAGTGTCACCCCTGTCTGCGCAGCCCTCCGTGCGGCCCGCCCCGACGCTGCGTTTCCGAACGGCGGTGTTGCGGTGCAGTTCACATCCCACACACGCGACCGTTTCGGCGTGCACGTCACTGACTTCTCGTGACTTCGCGGATTTGTTCAACCACCATCACAGTCCGCTGAGGGCTCGTCCATCAGCCCCCGACAGACCCCTCGCACCCAGCCGCTCTCGGCCCGGCCCGGGCAACCCCTTCCCTGCTCCTTGTCTCTGGAGATTTGCCTTCGCTGGTCGTCTCGTGTCCGTGGGGCCAGGCGATCGCAGTGTCCCAGCAGCCGCAGCGCTGACAGCCCTCCCTTCCGGCTCCTGGCAGGGCACGGCTGAGTTTGCGGCTGGGATGTCGCTGCTGTCGCCCACCAGCTGCAGGCGCACTCTGGCCACCCCTGGCCGGGCCCCCTACCCCGCCCCCACAGCCTGGCCCAGAGCCGCCCTCCCCTTCACGAGTCCTTGTCCTTCCGGACCTTGCCACGGGTGCTTGTGTTTGGTGATGAACCCCCAAGGCCTTTTCCTTCCCGCCCTCTGGCCCTGCTTCTGTTTCTCGTACTTGCTTGTTTTCTGTTTCCTCCAGCGGAGTGTAGGCCCCGGGAGGGCGTGGTCTGCCTGTCCTGCTCCTTCCTGCGTTTCCAGGACCCGGGACATCGCGCGACGCTCAGGTCCCTGGCTGGGCGGAGAGCAGGGCAGGCATTGCGGTTCCCACCGGTCGACTCTGCCCGCATCTTCCCCTTACACTAAAGAAAACAATCCTTATTTCTGGAAACGTTTTGTTTTACCAATTCACCCCAGATTAAGGATTTTTTAAAAAACCACTTTTCATGAATTATACTTAAATCCAGTCCAAACTGTAACTCTAGCCCTGACCCTAAAGTCTAAAAGATATATGGGAATTTTCTTCCTGGCATATTTTTATTTTGGAAAGTCACTTTGGCTTGTCTTCATACGGGATACGATTACAAATACTAAGAGCGGCCAGTGGGCTCCTCTTTGGTTGGTGGACACATTCAGGGGCCTAGCGCTAAACGGGAGGGAAGATGGTGTCATCACCTGACTGGGTAGGGTCAGGTAGCGGGGGTGGGGGTCTGTGGCTTGCGACCCTTTGCGCATCTGCCCCTGTGTGATGATGGGTGGAGGGCGGGGGTGACTGACTTTTCCATATTGCTTCTCTGCAGAGGAAAAGGAAAAGCCCCTCCTGTCCATTTCTGCTGGGGCTTGTTAAGCCGCCGTGGCCCTGGGGGCCCGCAGGTCAGTGGTGGGAAGTGGGCAAGCACAGCCCGTGGCGACCCGGCCCACGGCCCAGCCACGCAGCAGAGGGGGCGGGCTCTGGGGGGGATTAGAAAGGCACATCACCTTGGCATCCCAGGGCCCACTTAACTCTGTGGGCTTGTATTTGGGGAAGAGTCAAGGACAAACGGGTGCCGGGCCCTTGCTGCCCAGCGGCCAGAATGCACCGTGGGGCCTTCGGCTGGGGGTTTTGTGGGTGGTGTTTTCCATCAGCGGGGAGATGGGAAACGCCTTTCCTCGGTGTTGTGCGGAGCCCAGGTGAACATGGCAGCTCCTCCCAAGCCAGCTCTGCCCGCACAGTGTGTGGTCCCGAGAAATGAAAATGCGTCTCTTTGTGGCCAGCGCTACGCTCCCACAGGGCACCCCCATTTGGCGTGTTGCTCCGGTTTTAGCATGGTGGCCTGCCCACCCCTTCTAGCACCCACGTGCAGGTCTCCCGTGGTGGGTCAGAGACAAATGCTGCTCCATGTCCACTCCAGGAGGGACAGGGGGAGCACGAGTGTCCTCAGTGTGCACTTGAATTCCAGGGGCTACGAGCGAGTGCAAGACCTGCTTTGGGTCCCCATCAGAAGTGTCCTGCGGAGCTGCTGTCTGAGCTGTGCAGGAGGAGACCCTTGTGATTCAGACGGACCCTGAGGCGCCGGGCAGACGCCTCTCCCCAGCTGGGCACGACCGGTGTGCAGCCAGCCCCGGGAAGTGGGGCACAGAATGGCAACCCAGCAGAGCACTGAAAAGCATAGAGATGCTGAGTCTGACTTCCAGGGAGGGAAAGAGATGTGTCCACATGGGGGGAACGCCAGTGCAGGGGAGTTAGGGGCTCACGGCCGTTCTCTGCAGCCCTGACATCTCCCCTCGGCCAGTCGGTCCTCTTTGGGGAGGCAAGTCCAGGAGCAAAGGCAGGAGCAGGCAGGAGGCTCCCAAAGGTTTGTCCTGCTCTGCCTCCCCATCAGCTGCTCTGGGCAGGGGTGCTGCCCCCAGAGGGTGCCCCAGGCTCCAGCAGCCCCCAGCTCTCCCCAGGGAGGCAAGCAGGCTCCGCTGTGCGTCCTCAGCAATAACGCCTTCGATGCACTCACTGGAGGGCCTCCCACACACCCACGGAGCAGGGATAGCCACGGGCTGCAGGCGCCGTGATCACCGAGGAGGTGCGGGGTTACGGGAGGCCACCCTGAGCCGAAAGAGCAACAGGTGGGTGCCTGTTGGGTTTCCTCCGAGCCCTTTCGGTCATCGAAGGCCGCCCGGAGAGCCCAGGGTGGAGTCTTCGCTGACACGGTACCAATTAGCTTCCTCTCGTTTTTCGGTTCGTGGAGCGACTGGGCTCACCTTGTAGCGATGTTTCAGTAAAGCTCGTCGGCTGGTGGGGCGCCTGCTGGGACCCTGCCAACTGATCTTAACAAGCCCACTTAGGGCTGGGTTTCCCACTGCTTTCCCGGGCTCGGAACTCCTTAACCAAAGGCAGGTCTCCCAGGAGAACCCAGAGAAGGGGCCTCGTTATGAATATTTTGATGTTAGAAGTGTTTGGCGTGCGAGTTGGGTTGCAAAGCCGCCCGTGTGCTCGGGAGAACAGGATGGGCCTTGGGCGAACTTGGAGGAGGGTGGGATTCTGAACCTGCTCCCTTCCCTTTTATCCTGGCCTCTTCTTTCTCTCGCCGACCCTCGGGACCCCCGGCTCCAGCCGCCCGCCGCTCCCCGACATGTCCCCACCGAAGTTTCCTGCGCTAATTGGTGATTAGGCCCGAATGCATGGTGATTGTTGGCTCGTTTCCTCTCCTGGATGACTTTCCCGTCCTTTTTGTACTAGTTACAACCTTTCATGTCTTAACAAGAGGGGCGACTCGTGTGAGATTTCAGGCATGCCAGGTGGGCGAGCTCTGAACTTCCGGTGCCTCTCCCGAACGGCATGCTGGGGACACGGCGGCCAGATGGAGCTGGGCCTGGCCTAGTGTCGGCTTCCGCAGGGGCACCAGGGCTGCCGGGTGGGCATGGCTGTGGGGTGCTGGAGGGGAGGGTCTCTGGATGTTTGCGGGCTCCGTGGGGGGCCGAGGGCGAGGCCCCCTTGTGTTGCAGGGGGCCAGGCATGCCTGCTCGGACAGACCCTCTCGTGGCTGTTAAGTGGGTGGAGGGGGTCCAGTGAGAGACACAGCCATTGGGAAATTCAGGAAGCTGAAGGGTAAGTGGCTTATTGCAGGAGACTCAGGAGCACAGCCAACCCAGGGCGTGAAGACAAAGGATGCTCACGAACTGATTGTGGGCGGACTCTGAGGTCAGATGCACTTCCACCTCCCCTGACTCCCGGGCACGGAGAGAAGCTGCGTGGAGAAAGGTCACCATTCTTGGGAGGGAGGGGTATGGTTCTCCAGGGTCCGCGCCGCCAGGGAGACCTTGCCGAGCAGACAGGAGTGTTCTATGTTGGTGACATCCGCGAGGATAGGTGCTCACGCCCTTGGCCGCTGAGCACGTGAGGCACTGGATGTATCATCTTATAAACTCTTAGTTACTTTAAACTGAAATCTGAAAATCCACACGTGACCCTCGGCTGCTGCTGTGGACCGTGCCAGCTCGAGCCGGGGGTGTGCAGGTGGTAGTCGGGGTGGGGGGACATGGGGGAGCTGGGGAGGCAGGGGACTGGGAGACACGGGAGGAATGGGAGGACATTGTAAGGCCTGTCCCTGGAGGTGGCCGGAAGCCATGGAAGGGTCTCAGCAGCAGCTGAGCGAGGCTCTCAGATCTGCCCTCGGAAAGACTGTCCCTCTGGTGTCCGTGTGAGATGGGGGGGAATGGAGGAGGCGGCAGGAGGTAACTGATGCCCCCACACCATGTACGTCCAGTGGTGTGTCACCGAGGGGGACGCTCACCGTCGGGAGCCGCAGCACGCGCTCCGCACAGTGACCGCAGCACCTGCCAAAACTGTCCCAAAGGGAGAGTTGTCCGGGGCTGTGATCAAGCCATGGATCCTTGAGAGAGACAGAGAGGCATCCTGGGAGGAGCAGGTTTGGCCACCCGAGCTGAGTTCTAGCTGCCTGGGCAAAGGGAGACTCAGGCCCCTCCCTTTGGGCAGGCCCTGCCCTCGGAACTGTAGCTCCATCCAGGAAGGTAGGGTGACCCTGGAGGAGACCTCTCAAAGAGTAGGGGAAGGTGACCTTGGGCTGGGGCAGTGACAACCGTCAGGCGTCTCTTCCTGCACTCCAGGCGGAGGGGCCCTGTCCTCTTGGCACCGGCCAGGCCAGGCTGTGAGCGAAGTGGAGGCCTCTGGGAAGCAGAGAAGGCGCTGGCCACAGCACACACGGACAGGAAGAGTGGCCCCGATGGCTGCGGGGTGAGCAGGAGCTCACGTGGGCACAGCGCTAGTAAAGTTACTGCTTATTTTACGCTTGGTCTTCGCCTAAAGGCCGAGGGGCAGTTTTTGCTCTTTGTCTTACACCTTTGTTTTTGTTTTTTAAAAGACACGTTTCCTGCTCCGCATCAAAAAGGTGTGGCGTTTGAACTGTACTGGTCTGTGAGCAGCCACCCTTGCTCAGTTCGCCTGCAGGAGTGGCCACGTCCCCACGCTGAGCTTCGGCCCGGAGCCTGTCCCTCAGCTTTGTCCCTCCAAGCGCGTGGCCTGGCGTGGCCGTGGGGTAGAGGGGGACAGAGATGGCTGCAGCTCCGCCGGCTGTAGATGACATCAGAGGGAACACCGAGGGACTCGGAGGTTGTCCAGATGAGGGCAACAGGTACAAAAAGCAGGTTGTAAGACAAAACGGAGAGTAACATCACGTATCTGTTCGAAAACGGTGCACATATCCATGAAACATCAGGATAAGGTGCCAGGAATTGTGGTTACTCTAGGGGGTAGAATTAATTAGAGGTGCTTGAAAATTTTTTCTGTCTCTGCATTTGCATGACTTTTCTCCAAAAACATGTTTTGTTTTAAATGAAAAACAAAAATCTTTTTTTTTTTTTTTTGACAAGGGCTGGCCAGAGGGGCCGGGGCCAGGGAGGCAGGGCGGGTTCTGCTCTGGGATTGGGCTCCATGTCCCTACAGCCCCCGGCACTGGAAGCTTTTAAGGTGTGACATCATGGGAAGGCTCTTTCCAGTGAGTCCTTTGTCCTCAATCAAAAAAGCGTTTTCCTCCTCTGTCTGATAGTCCCCGGCCGTGAGCCGGCCCAGCGCGGGGCCCTGCTGGCATGCGTCTCTGCGAACAAACAGTGACATGCAGACCCCTGCACATCCGGCAGGGAAAGGCAGCGGGGATGCACGCCTGGTTCCGTGAGAAGCTGTCCCAGGGTGGCGGTGCAGAGCCCCGGCCTCCCCGGTGACCACGACATGGCTGAAACGGGCTGCCCACCCCGTTAGGGCGCAGGATCCCTGTTCCCCGTGGTCCCGACTGTCAGTGTCCACAGGGCGTGGTGAAGGGTGCATGTCATCGGCACCCTGGCCCACTGTAAACGGTGGTCGTAGCCAGGCAGACACGGGGCTGCAAAGCTGGGCTTTGCAGATGGGACAGTTGAATGATTTTTAATTGGACTTTGTTCCCTTTCAGCATGCTCACTGGGTGGCCCTCGACTGGAGAAAAAAAAAATTCCTTCCATGTGTGGGTGTTTCTGGCAGGGTCCGACTCCCGGGTCCAGGTGGGCAGCCAGGCCCGGGCTCGCCCACGCCGGTAGCCCTCCCAGAACCACTGTGGGAGGCCCCATGCACCCGTCACAAGGGAGCATCACTGAAAAATACATTAAACTTGCCTTTTTGCACTGCCTTCCAGGCGCGATGAAATTTCTTCAGTTTCTTCAGGGGCCTCTCTGACTGCCAAGGCTTCCTGGGGAGGAAATATTATCTCCGTTTTGTAGCAGAGGGGACAGACTCAGAGAAATTGGAGGATCGTCCACGCCCATCCAGGCAGGGAATGGTTCGCCTGGGACACAAGGCTGGCGCCGAGGCGGGAGTGACGCCTGGCAGGTTTGATGGGACGGCCGTGTGTTGGCGACGCCGGGTGGCAACACGGTGCCGTGTTCTGCCTGTGTCCCAGGTGACCGCTGCTCCTGCCCCATGCCCACCGCTGCTTCTGGGTATTTGGGGTGTTTCTAAGTTATACCCCCTCTCGGGTGACCCCAACAGCTGTTTCCAAACCTCCAGAGACCTCCTTCCTCCCAGACATGTTATGGGAGGAAGCACAACCATTTCCTGCCTCACCTGAAAGTTTTGGTGTTAGATGCGGGCTGTTTTCCTCATTTGGGCTGAGACCACATTTTTTTCTCGGTTGGGAGATGTGTGTTTTCCTGGTGACGAAACTGTCTGCCTACTGATGTCGGCTGAGCGGAGTCGGGCACACACGCACCCCTCCCTGGGGTCTGCGCCCCGTCGGGGAACGGCGGCCCCCTCGCCCGCCCAGGAGTTGGGCTGGCGCTTCTGTGCTTCTTATGAATTATTTGGACTTTATCTTTAATATATATTCAGAAGTTGATCTTTTCATGAATTCAGAAAAGGCCTGTACTGTCCAGACTCCATTTGTGAGGTTTTGGTGCATCAGACACTGGGCTTCGCTGCGGCAGGGAGGTCCAGAGTCCTTGAGGGACTATCTGTCATTTGGGGCAGCAGGTCTTGATTGTTAGTGTTTTTTTTATTTTTATTTTTTTCTGAGAGTCTTGTTTCTTTTAGAATTATAGAGTTTTAGAATTTTGGGTTCAAATTTTTCTGATATTCTGCCCCCGCGCCCCTGCCTCTCATTAGAAGAAACTAACAAAAAGGCACAAAAGGTTGGAACTGGCGGTCACTGTTGCAAAGGCCCTGAGGAAAGACCGGGGCAGGTGTGGCCGCTGTAAGGGACTCCACTGGGGCCCACTGTGGGCCTGATGAGGCCTCACCAAGGCCCCCAAAAGGCCAGGGACAGGGAAGGAGGGATGCAAACCCTTTGGAGGCCACCAGCTAGCTGCCGGAGAAAACGCAGGGACCCGGGCAGGGACCGGGGACTGGGAGGGCCTGGGGCGGCAGCAGGCCTGCAGCGTCCCACAGAGGAAAGGCTCAGGCTTGGAGCCGGAGGGACGGGAAGGGCATGTTTCAAACCACGGCCCAAGAAGGTGGCATTTTCTGAGGCTGGAACCACGTCCAATTAATGTGTGTCTGCGAGAAATGTTGTTAGGATGAAAACCTCTGCAGAGAAGGAGAGTCAGGCAAGGAAGGAAGGGGTGAGGCAGGGCATTTGTCGGGCCCTGTTGGCAAAATGGGTGATTGTTTCCGTACACATCAGCTGGACTGGGGGAGCAGGGAGCGCGGCCTGTGCATCTGGGAGTATCTGTGCGTGTCTGGACGCTTCCAGGACGCTGATTCCAGGCAGAGATTTGAATGGAGAGCCTGTCTTCTGGAGTGTGGAAGTCGCCAAGCACCGCTTGGCTGGGTCCCTGCAGCTGGGCCCGGCCCCGTCTGGTTCCGGTTGTCGGTGACACAGGGCTTGTGCTCACACTGACGTGCTGTCGCTGGCCCTGAGGCAACGTGGCGGTCCTCCCCCTGAAGCCGGCCATTCCATGGGCCACCTCGGGCTCTGCTGGGGCCCCTCCTCTTCCCCTTCCTCCTCCGTCTCCCCACCCCATCTCCCTGAAGGCTGTTTCTTTCTCATTTTGATATATTCAGAAAACAAAGCAGCGGTGTTTTCTAAGAGAGGGGTTGCTGACGTACCTACGGACGGCAGGAATCAAATCCATCTTACAAAGCTGCCTTCTCTGCAGGGTGGGCTTTCGATACTCGGAATCACAAAGCATCAGTGTTCTGAGGGGGTTAACTAAGATTAATGAGGAAGGAACCTGAAGCCATAAAGGACCAGCGCTCCCAATCAATGGCTGAATAAATTTAGTGCGTGTGTTCCATCTGCAGTTTCTTTGGCATAAACATCCGGATGCCAATTCCAAAAGGTTTTGCCTTTTTATGCTTCTAAATAACATACTAAGACAAGAACAGTGTGCACTTTCAATTTAACGGCGCTTTATTTAAGGTTTATACAGCAGTCGATGTATCGATCAAGGGGAATTTGCGGCATACGGAGGCGCGTTTAGTAAGAGCCGGATAGAGCGCTGTAAGCCTCCGATTCCCAGGCCCTTGACAACCGTGAACTGCAGCTTCAGCAGCTTATTTCAGAGAGAAAGCAAGCAAAAGAAAAGAACTTGTAATAGAGTAGGGGAGGCAGGGAAGCGGGAGCCTAAAACCCACCCCGTGCCCAGTCATGGACTCAAGGACACTCTCCGCAGGTGGGACTTGGAAATAACTTCTAGAAAGCACCTCTGTGCGTTCGCTTCCTAGAGCGTGCATGTGTAAGCCGCCCATAACCATGGGGGGGTGGGTGGGGGGAGGGGGGTGGTGATGCGGAGACTCCGCCCACTTCGTTTCTGGCGTTAGCCCGGTGTGTCGTATGTATCTCTCTTTAATCTCGCCAAGGTCAGCCTGAAGTGGCCACTTTCTGGTCGACATTTGAATAACAAGTCTGATGAAGCCCCTTAACTGCCTCCAATTACAGGTGCCAAGTGGGGGTGCAGAAGAGAGGGGCCTTTTCCATGTGTGAATGGTTTCACAGCCCAATGTCATCATCAGCTTCGAGAAATTGAACTTGCGGAAAGTTTGTGCTAGCCTTGTGGATTTTCATTTCAGATGTTGTCAACTCAAGGGCATTTGGTCCAATCAATATCTGTCTGTCTTCTCGCACATAGAAAGTTGGCTATTAGAAAAGAGAGGCTTACAGCAGCCTCAGCCAATACCATTAGCCCTAGCCTTAGGGCACTCTGTCCACGCGCCGGGTAGGCACCTGCCCCCTCCCCTCCCCCACCATTAGGGAGGCCACTTGGGATGTCATTTGGACAGAGCGGGCAAAGAGCATTTCTTTATTCTTTCTCTTTTTTTACACCCAGACTCCCCCAAAATCAATAAATCTGTTCCTTGCTTATTTTCAGAACTTTACTTCAATATAAGCAAGGACCTCCCTTCCAGCAACGAACTTGAGCAACACCATGTCAAGCTTCTGCGGGCGTGTGTTTTCTTTCTCCGTTCCAATTTGAAAAATAATTGGAAATAATACCTGATTGATGTTCTCTCTCTCTCACTCTCTTTCTTAGCGAAAGATTTCCGAGATGAAAGACCTTGATTCACGGCCTTTCATGGTGCGGCCCTCGGGTTTCTGCCCCGCGCAGCCTTCTGCTCTGACAGACCGGGTGGGATTAGGGAGACGCAGCATCGTTCTCTTCATTGGAGAGAAGTTCGTACACATCGTCTTCATCGATGGCTGTTGTTACTTTGTTGCTACTGAAGCTTTCCTTGTGTTTTTTGATTTGCACAGAACAGCGTCCTGAGAGAAAACCCCGAAACGTGAAGGCCCCAGGAAAGAGGGAATTGGTTGGAGGTATGCACCTCTCCTGGCAGGTCTTGCTGTTCTGTGCAGTTTATTGCGGTATCTCCTTCTTTCTTTCTCTGTCTCTGTCTCTCTCTCTCTCTGCCTCTCATTAGAAGAAACTAATAAAAAGGCACAAAAGGTTGGAACTGGCCGTCACTGTTGCAAAGGCCCTGAGGAAGGAAGACTGGGGCAGGTGTGGCCACTGCAAGGGACCCCACTGGGGCCCGCTGTGGGCATGATGAGGCCTCACCAAGGCCCCCAAAAGGCCAGGGACAGGGAAGGAGGGATGCAAACCCTTTGGAGGCCACCAGCTAGCTGCCGGAGAAAACGCAGGGACCCGGGGAGAGACCAGAGACAGGGAGGGCCTGGGACAGCAGCAGGCCTGCAGCGTCCCACAGAGGAAAGACTCGGGCTCGGAACCGGAGGGACGGGAAGGGCATGTTTCAAACCACGGCCCAAGAAGGTGGCATTTTCTGTGGCTGGAACCACGTCGAATTAATGTGTGTCTGTGAGAAATGTCATCAGGATGAAAACTTCCGTGGAGTTGGAGAGTCAGGGCCTGCTGGCTAGAACTGCCCCCCCATGCCTTGACCCACCTGGCTGCACCCCACCAGTGGGCGGACGGGGTGTCCTCCGAGGTGGAGAAGTCAGCTGGCGGGTGAGAGTGAAGGGGCGTGTTTCCCTCCCATGTCCTGAGCGAGCCCAGGACCTCTGGCTCTCCCCTCTGTGCGACTCTGGGTTCTTCCTCCCCGGCAGTTCCTGCAGAGGCGGCTGGGCCTGCGGCAGGACACCGGTGCTCTTTGTTCCGCGGTAATTAGCAAGGGTTGTTGGCTGGCAGGGCTCCAGAGCGGTCCACTCGGGGCTTTCACATCCGAGAGCTGAGGAGAGCTCAAGGTGAAGGCGGGTTCGAGTCTGCTGCTGGGACAGTGACACCAGCATGGAAGCTGGGCTCGGGCGACCGGGGCTACTCAGGCCCCAGGGCGCAGGCCTGACCTCGGTTCCTCCGATGTCGCCCCTGTGGCCCTGGTGGGGAGGGGCCTGGGGACCTGGGGTCTGGGTGGTGTTTGCTGTTTAGAGGCCCCATGGAGGAGTGTCTCCTGAGTGACAGCTCGTGCCATCAGCACCTCGACCTGAGGCTGGTCAGCCATCATGGGCTGTCCCCGTGTGGAAGGTCTGTCTTCCCCCAGAGGGTCAGGAGTACCTCCTGGGCTTCTCCTTCATCTTTGTGTCTTCGAGACCCGTTAGAGGACCTTGCAGAGATGTCCCCCAGACACGTGAAACCAAATATGTCACTGAACACACTGTGGAGTCCAGCGGACCTTTTTCATTTTTTTTGATATTATGATTTTTTTTGACATGAAGATTATCTCAATGAAGCAGCGTGCTGCTGTGTGTGCCGGGGAGACGTATCTCAGCACGGACCCCACCGCTCCGGACGGGACTTTGAGAGGAACTCTGTGACCATGAGCCCTGAGCACTTGCTGGGCCTGAAGGCAGTTCTGAAAACCACCCCCGCTCCTCCGTCCCGGATCCCCCTGTAAGGAGGGTGGGGCAACCACAGGGCCCCATTTTCCGGTCATGTATTGGTTTGGACATGGTCATGTGGCAAAATTTCATCTGCATCTAATCCAAGCTGAGAGTTAAGATATTTTTTAGATTTCTGGTTGTGGAACTGGGATGATATGAGCCCAGAAGCTTCCAGAAACCCTGGTCTTGGCCTCAGAGCGAAGCTTAGCTGGGAGAAGAGGCCAACCTGAGTGGAAGAGGACGTGGAGGCACCCGGCTGCGCCCCGCCCACCCCCGTGACTTTCCACTTGCTGGCACCGCGCACCCCCCCTTCGCCCCAGCTCCTTTGAGGTCTGTTTCTGTCATTACCACCAAAACCCAAAACCAAACCAACGGACAAAAAAGCCTTGGTGAGTAAAACATCTCTAGATTCTATGGGGGTTTTGAAAGTTTGAATTTTAAAATGAGTCCTTACTTTTTAGAGTATTCTTCTTAAAAGAGGGGAATTTCCTGGTCCAAAGGCGCGGGGTTTGTTAAGAGGCCACGCGGTCTCTCTAAGCCATTTGGACTGGACTGCTTCTCAAAATATTTAAACAGTAGCGCCTTGCGTTATTTATTTTTAAGGACATATGCGGTCCTTGGCGAACAGGAGATGGCTCACTTTACTCAGCGCTCTTCCGGTGCACACCCCCCCCCCAAATGCTCGTCTCCAGAGGGACACGGAGCTGCTCAAACCTCAGAGGAAGGTCACACTTGTGCGTTGCATGGCTTCCTCTTTTGTGAATAAAATGAATGAGCTTGGGAGCAAAAATAGTCTTTTTTTTCTATTAACCGCAGTAGTGAAACCTCTCTCTCCGAGGCAGCTGGGAGCCCACAGGGCTCTTCTGTGGTGACCGGTGATGAGACCAAGTTCGAATGATCGCAAAGCCGCCATCACGTTCAGGCTATCACCCCGGAGCCCAAAGCACGCTACCTGGGTCCCGCCTGCTCTTCCTTTTCTTTTACAACTGTTTTGCAAATTAAATTCTCTCAAATCATATTCCACCCCCATGCAGTCAGATCCCTGGCTGCAAAACTGTAAGATCTTAAGTTTAAAAACAGGACTGCATCTGAAGTAGCTATAGAAGTCCACTCTGACCATCCGTCATAGTTAAACATGTGCTCTCTAGACCTTTACATATTTTTTTGTCTGCTCAGTACCTTTTTCTTTGAAGAATGCGCCTAAAATAGTCTTGCTCCGATTCTGAGGTCTAGCTGGCACCCCTCCCCCTCCCCCCGCTGTCTTCCGGGTCCTCGGAGCTCAGTCTAAGGGCCTCGTCTCTGCGTCCCTGCAGTGTTAGTGATTGTCTTAGAAAAGGGCTCAGGACACCCTTGGGCCGCATGGGGTCGTGGGTGCTGGTGCTGGGACTTGCAGGAGGGAAGGAAGAGGCTCACAGTGTCTGGAATCCCAGACTGAGGACCGAAGTGCGGGGCCCTGGAGACACCTGCCCAAGGGCACAGGGCAGGGAGGGGAGCACCTGGGGGGCGGAGCTGTCAGCCTGGGGTGACTGACCCTTGGGCTCCTGTCATGTGGTCCTGAGCTTCCCGGTAGTTTGGGCAGTGGGCGGTGGCTTGCTTGAGCGGGTTTGACCTGTTTTTGTTACTGGTGGGACAGGGGCCTGGCGGCTCTGGGCAGCAGTGAGCAAGCAGTTTAGTTTTAGTTAATTAATTGCTGCCCAGTTCTAGCCGAGATACTTGTGGGTCTGGGCGAGTCTGGGAAGCTGTGCTTCCTTGTTTGACCCCTGGGTCTCAGCCACGGCTTCACTGCTGCCTTATCACCTACAGCGGGTGGCGGATGGAGACCTTGGGTGAGATTTGTCCCAGAAACGTCAGCGGTGGTTGCAAACCCTGCAGACAGGGAGGCAAACAGAAGACCTTTAAAACTTGCCGTGGAAATGATAGAAGGATCGAGAATCTGTCAGGGTAACAAAATGAGACACTTGGGGTGTGGAACCCTTGAGTTATGAAAAGCCGCCGTAAAACTGGAAATCGCGGCCTTGAGTTGGGCCAGCATCGTCAACGGGCTGATGAATTCCTGAGTCTGGGCGATGGGGCACCTCCTACGTGCAGGGCTTGTGCGGCGGGGTATTCGCAACACGCTCCCGGCAAGTGGTGGAGATGGCAGGCGTTGGCAGTGTCCCCGAGCACTGTCACGCCTGCAGCTGCTTTATCCCAGCCCCCGGGCTCAGCCTCGTCTGTTCCAGGCTGCGGGGAAGTGCGGCCGAGTGGAGGATCTCGCTGTGGGGAGAAAAGGATGCAGGCAGAATAGAAAAAGAGCTGGTGATCTGAAGGAGCCCCCTGAGCTGGGTACATTTCTGAGATTAAAAGGAAAACAGGCCCTGGGCAGGGGCCTCAGTTGGTTGGAGTGTCATCCTGTAGACCGAAAGGTTGCAGGTTGGATCCCCAGTCGGAGCGCCTACGGGAGGCACTGATCGGTGTTTCTCTCTCACACAGATGTTTCTCTGTCTCTCTCCCTCCCTCTCTCTCTAAAATCAATACCTGGGGTAAGGGTTAGAAAAAAAAAGAAAAGAGAAACAGAACAGCTTTCTTGTACTGCCAGCCTTCTTGCCCTTCAGGGGCAGCAGCACCCAACCTGCAGAAGTCCGCTCCGCCCGCCGTGGCTGACTTGGCGCACGGCGCACCCTGCCTCTGTCTCTGCAGTGGGAGCGTCTGGCGTAGCTCTCGTTCAGTAGCACGCCCGGGAGGCTGATGCTGCTGACGCAGTCCGGGAAACTCCTTCCGACAGCGCCGGCTTCGCGGGCCTTACGTGTGTGCGGGGTGTTCTGAGTCTGTGCAATTGCATGGACGTGTGTGACGCCCACCACAGTCAGGACGCACAGCAGCGCCTCTGCAGGAGGACATTCGTCCTTGGACATTTTGGTTGTGGCCTTGTGTGCCTTTTTCGCTGTGGGAAGCCAGCTTTTTCCAGAAAGATGATGGGAAAGTAAGATTCCGGGTTCCCAGGTTCAAGTTCGGCCCCTCCTGGGTTCCGCGTGGCCACACATGGTGGGACACTGGCCCGTGGGCTCCTCGATTAGGCTCCTTGAGGTGGCCGTGGGGGGAAGGCTGGTCTTGGGGGAGCTGCCCCTTGGAGCCCTCTACACAAAGCGTCCTGCTTGCCGGCCTTCATTCTGAGTGGAACCATGAGCTCGCTCTTCCCGTGGAACTGCCAACACCGCTCCCTGCAGCCATGCCCCCACCTGTCTCATGGGGGTCAGGGACAGTGAGGGAATGGGACTGGGTGTGTGGAGAGGTCAGCAGGGACTGCAGCCCGAGGGCCAGGTGACCTAAAGCAACAAGGAAGGCTGAGCTCTGGGTGGCAGAAGGGTGCACTGGCAGAGACGACATCTGGTGTCCAGGCTGGTTGGGTCTGGAGCCAAGGCCTCATGTGTCCCCTTAGGTGATAAGGCCCTGGGTAGGCCAGAGGCCCTCCTCCTGGCAGAGGAAGGACCCCAGCTCCAGACGCTAGGGGCCTGGTGCCAGCCCCATGCTGGCCTCTGCGTTACTTGACCGAGTTGAGAAGAGACACCCTCTAGTAATGATGCACACTCACATCGTGTGCTGAGTGGGGTGCTCACTCTTGGGGTGTGCACCGCATCTTCTTGGGCATTTCCAAGGAAAAGCCTCGGACTGCCCTTTGGCGGGACTCAGCCCAGGTGAGTTTGGTGGCAGCCCCGCAGTGCGGCCTGTGGACGGGTGTCTGGCATGTCCAGAAGGGGGCTTCCCTGACCCAGCCTGGGATGCAGGATGCAAGATTCCTGGATTCTGTCCCGTCACTGTCTCACTGTGGCCGTGGTACCCTCCCCTGAGCAGCTCGCTGCGTTTCTGTGCCGTTGCCTGACTGTCTCCAGCCTTGCAGGGCCACTTTGGGTAGATCTTGTCCTCTGCTGAGCCTCGGAACGTTCTCCACGTGACCCTGAGCTGTGACGCCATCGTGACGACCTGCCTTCCGCAGCCCTGGGGCCTCGTTTGGGATGGATTCCTGCTGTGTTACCCGGGGAGCGAACAGGTGGGCAGCGCCCTGGGCAACGTTGAGTTCCAGCCAATGAGGGTCCGATTGCCTGCTGGTTTTTTTGTGTCGCAGATGTGGATGAACAAGGGGGCTCCTCTGGCTTTATTGCACCTGAAGGAGCATGGAGAATGCAAACCTCCCTGATATTTCAGGGTTGCGAGCTCGGAGATCGGGCCCGGGGCCCCTGGGAACCAGCCCCACGCCAGCTCAGAGGTAGGCATGTGGAAATGCTTTACATCTGCCGCTTTCCCGGAGTTGATCCAAAGCACCTGCGCACCCCGGCAGCTCCATCCTTTCCAACCGACATCCAAGTCCCTGCTGTGCCACAAGGCGGGTGGATCCCCGACCACTCCACGTGCAGCCCCGAGGGTGAGTGCAGAGGCCACCGCCTCTGGACCTAGGTGGACCTGCCACGCGACAAGACGCAGCGCTTCTGCACAGGGGCGCTTCCTGACCTGGGTCACAGCGCCCCGCTCTGGGCGGCTCCCCAGTCTGACTCTCCGGGCCTCTGACCTCTGGCTTCAGCCCCTTCCTTTCCCGCACTTGTCCGTCAAGTGCCACTTCTGCCCAGCGGGACATGCGCATTCAGTCTGCACAGGGTGTTTCTACGAATTTACATTCTGACCCTTAGAGGGATGCAGGCTCACTTCAGGATAAGTAGAAACGAAGAACAGCATAGCTCATAAGGAAGGCACCCACGCGGTGCTCTGGGCACGGGCTCGGTGCGGCTGACTCTGCGGGTTTGCCACCTCTGCTAATGCATTTGGGAGCCTCCCTGGACTGTCTGACGTCCTCCTTGAACGCTCCTGCCCGCGCTCTGCTCCTGTGGGACGACCTCCCCCTGCGCCTTGTCCAAGGCTTGCTGAGCTCCGGCCACGTGGTTCCGGCGGACTTTCTTCTCTGACGCCCCAGCACGCAGGCTCCTCCGCTGAGCCCCCACGGGCTGGTCTGGGCCTTGGCTGGGAGCCTAACCACGGCCACACGGGCTTCGGTTGTTCGCCCTTCCAGTCGGATGGACCTCCAAATGCTTCTAACGTTGGGCCTGAAAGAGGATTCACTGGCAGTGTGCTGAGGGGGTTACTGAGGCATAGAAAACCTACCCATGGGAACATGCGTCTTTGCTAAGAGTTGTGATCTCAGCCGGTCCTCTCTTGCACGTCCTGCTGGTAAAAAGCAGCTGCACTTTTATTCCTCGGGAAGTGGATCGGGGACTTGCCTAAGCTTGACGTTCTCCAGGCAGGGTGCACGGGAGGCGGGGAGCGAACCTCTGCAACAGGGCTGCTGCACGGAACTGCTGTTTCTAACGTGTGCCTGCGGGGTTGCCTGCCCCCGGCCCCCACCAGGGGCTCCTCAGGCAGCCAGCCCTGGTCCTCCCGGCTGGTTCCTCTCCCTCCCTCTGCAGATGCGAGCAGAGGGCTGGAAGCGTACAGGATGGGTGACGGGGCGGGGGGGGGGGGTGTGAACTCTCTGGGGGCTGATCACCGTGAAAGGCCTTCCCTGGGCTGTGGACCAAGTGGCAAAGGAAGTGTGGCTCTCCGTTGCGGGTCAGGGATAAGAGATACGGCAGACCACACCCGTATTTTTAACGCTCTGACCCAACGGAAATCTCTTGGTTACAAAGACGCTGCCTTAGAATTTTAAAAACCCTAATAAATAATTTGTTATAACCACAGGGTATCACGTTTCCATGTTACTTATTATGGAACTGGGATAATATTTAAATTGCTTATTTACAGCATTAAAATAAATAGTGGTTTGGGCCCGTTGGCAAAGCGGAGGATGCCCCCTGTAATTCCCTGCGCCCTCCCCAGCCGGGGTCCCTCCCCCCGGGCCCCTCCTTTTCTCGCTCAGCACACCCTTCCTTCCTGCCAGGTCTGGGCTCCTTCCCCAGTTGCAATTTCTCCGTTATGCTATTACAGTCCAGCATGTGCAGCATGGCCGGCCCCTGAAGGCATTTGCCAGTCATTGTTTTTTTTAATCTTTTCTAATACCTGTGGCTCCCTTTCTGGGCTAACATCTGACTGCGAGCACCCCACGGGGCCTGCCGGTCAGCCGCCCCTCCAAGGCCGCTGGCCTGGGCACCGCTCAGGGCTGCGCATCGGGCGCTTCTCAGATCTCCAAGCGGGGGTGGCAGGCCACGCAGAGAACTGAATATCAAGCAAATCAGATCCAATGGCAGCCTGGCCCCCCCCCCGGTAAGGAGAGGCCCGGGGAGGTGTGTGTTCGGGCTGGCACCTGCCCCTCCCTGGTTCACACGGGCACCGCCCCCGGCCGCATCCAGTGCCCCTCACTTAAGCCCCACTAATTGGGTAGGATGGCTGCCGTCTGATGAGTCATAATTAGGACTAGGCGGCCGCAGTAGGAGCCTTCTTGTCGGGGGAAGGGTCAGGGACTAATGACTAGCAGAAGGGAACGGGTTTGTTGATGCCTGTAGTCTCTGTTGGAAGAAAAAAAAAAAAAAAAATCCACTCCTGCCGCACGTCTTCCGGCAGCAGGCCCGGCTCTTCGCCACGCTGGGTTCAGCGACCTCTCAAGTGCGTCTGCGCCCTGAGGGCTCCGGGCCGGCCAGCCACTGTGAAGCCCCTGGGGTTGATAATCTTCTCCCGAACTGGCCCTTAACACCAGCGGTACCACCATTAGCCGCAGCTGCGCGGGTGCTCGTTAGAGGCGATCGATACGGAGCCGGATAAAGGACGCGCCGCCCTCGCCACCTCCAGCGGCTGCCGAGCCGCGCTTCCCGGGCCCCGGCTCCCTGTCAGCCCCGTCAAGCAGCGGTTTCGGGGTGTGTGTGTTTTTTCAAAGGGGAAAAGTGGCAAAGGATGAGGGGATCGTACATATTTACCTTCTTGGTCTCGGGCCGTTGTGGATTGTCCAGAGGAAATTGTTTTTGCGCTGTGATGAGAAAATTGCCCACCTTTGCCTTCTGATGCCCCTGAGCCAGGCAAAGATACAGGTGTTTCCTAACGAGCGGAGGACCGCCCTCCAGAAAGGGGCCCCTGGAAAGGGCTGACCTGGACACGGGCTGCCGCCGGGCCCCCTCCGGAGCATGGGGTCTGGGGAGGCCGCCCCGGGCGCCGGGCGTTGGCTTCCTGGCTGGTGTTACCAGAGAGCTGGGCAAGGGCCTCGCTCCTCCACTGTGGGCTCGGGCCCCGGTGGGTGCTGGGAGCAGGAAAGGTCTCGGGGTGGCCGGGCTGGCTGAGCTCTGCTTCCCAGATGTCGGCAGGCCAGGGTCCTTTCGGGGAGCCGATCAAGTCGCCCCTGGGCCATTCTTCCCCCTGGTGGGTGGGGAGGGATTGGGCCCTGGGGCAGGGGGCTGCTCAGGAATGGGCAGCGGGCAGCAGGGCCCCTCCCTGGCGCTGCTCCTCCTTCCCGGGTGTGTTGGGGCGCATCTCCCTCTGTCCTTACTACCCGGGGTATGATCTAGAGAAACGAGAAAGAAGGGGAAGTCCAGGAAACTCACGACACTCTGCCTCCACATTTTCTTCACATGAGGCCACACGGAACGAAGGGCTGACCCAGCCCATGCCTTCCCACAAAGGTAGGAGTGCTCGTTGGAGAACCATCTAGAAGAGACCCCAACCTAACCATACTATTGTTCCCTGGCAGGGAAGAGGCTGGGCTGGGGACCAAGGAGTCTGGAGTGGCTGGAGAGCCCACGTGGCCGATGCCTGCAGCCGGGCTGGCTGGAGAATGGGACTCAGCTTCCGGAAGTGTGGGGCTCCCAAAGGCACTGGGGGTGGGCTCCCCAGACTGCGGGAGTTCCCAGGTCGGGGGCCCTGGCTCTGCTTCCTGTCACTGCGGGGTGAGGAATGTCATCTGGCAGGGTCAGGGTAACTCAGCTCTCCCCGCGGTCTCCTGTCTGTGCCTGAATTACTGGCTTGGTGATAGAAGACATAACAACAGAAAGATGGGTGACAGAAAGCTTCTTCCAGAAGGACAAGCAGCGAACAGCGACTTAGGACAAGGAAACCAGAGGTTCTGGGAAAACACCCTTCTGGGAAACAGAGTGGAAACCAGGCATAGAAAATTCCAGAAATTTGCCAGTTTCTATTTTAACAAGATTTAGGGTGACACCGCTCCTATGAAATCAGAGCAGGTATTTTTGAAAGTGGTGGAAAATAAGGCCCGGAAAGGCTAGTCACAAATGAATACGGCTGAATTTAACATTTCAATGTCACAGCCAACAGAGATGGGTTCAGGAGGGAGGTGGCGAATGGGGGGACTCGGGGACGCTCGGACAGAAGGGGTCAATAAACTGACAATGGGACAGGGAGACCGCAGGGAGCCTGGTCAGGGGGCCCCTCAGCGGGAGAGTGGAGCAGAGAGAGAAGCTGGAATGACCACCCAGGGGTCAGAGGGCCTCATGCCAACCAGGCACAGTGAGGGGATTTCTGCTTACCTTGGACTTCACGGTAAAAGGAAATACACACCTGGGCTGAATCCACTTACCTGGAAAGAAATAAGAATTAGCTTGCAAGTAGCCCCTTTGGCCTACGAAGAGTCCAAATCCATTTCGCTTTTATTGGAACGCACAGAGTTTTTAAGATTGCCAATGGTCTTCTTAATTTTGTTAGTCGTTTACCTGAATAACTTATCTAAAAAAAGTCAGTTCGAATACTCCACCACCTGCCAACACAATTCGTGTCTTGGGATAAATTGGGTGGCCCGTAGACTTTTCTCCAAACAATGAAGATGAGGTAACAACGCATCAATTTTACAAACGTTTATAGAAAAATACTTTGACCTTTGATCTACGTGTTCTCCACCCTGCGGGTCATATTTCAGCAACATCTGGGCAGCTCAGAACAAGAGGGCTGCAGAGCCTGCAGGCTCCCATTGGCCTCCCTCCCCACTCCGGACAGCGCAAGGCGCTGTGATCGGCACGCTGACCTGAACTGGCTACAGAAGGGGATGGATGTTCGCAGACCCGCAGCTCCTGGGCCCTCCTTGAAAACCGTGCTCTCGGAGACCCTGCAGCGGGCTCCGGAAGGACGCGGAAGTCACAGGACAGCAGGAAAGAGAGGGGCTCAGCCGCACACGGGAGCCTGAGTGGCTGTCACTCAGGTGTCACCGCCCGAGCAGACAGCCCCAACACAGGAACCGATCATCACAAGGAAAGGACATAGCTTCTGCAAGTAGTTTAATATTAAGTATCTGATTTAAGATTTTACATGATGGCAAAAATTGGCAAATTAGATGGGGGGAGGGAAAGTAAGTGTGAGAATCTCTGCTGCTTTGAGGAAAAGATGTGGCATAGTAGCTCAGGGTTAACGGTAACCAGAGGGAAGGAACATTTTTTAAAAAAGGGAAACGTAACAAGAATCCCATGGAGAATAAAAGCAGGATTCACCCTTTTTAAATTACTAAAGAGGAAAAACTAAAAAAAATTTTTTTCAGTTAAAAAAATGAATAAAAGGAAAAACTAATAAAATGTTTTTAAAAATAAGGCCTAACAGAAATAACTTCAGGGACAACATGGGCAGGGCAGGCACCCCAAATGAAAGACTTTCAGACTGGAGGGAAAACAGAGTCAAATTAAAATCTGTGGACAAAAGACACATCTAAAAAAATATGGAGCAATTAAAGAACAGCAGCCGGACAAATACATATTGGAAAAATATGAATAAAAATTGGAGAATAGTGACAATATTAATATCAAATTCCGGTTTAAACAAGTTCAAGTGGGTTATCTTTATACTGATAAGAGGTAAAATTTGCCATGACGATGTATGAATAAGGAACCCTTATGTGTAAAATATAATTATTAGAATATATAAAGTAAATTAAAAATGCAAGAAGAAACTGACAAGACATAACATAGTGAGTGATTTTAATAGGCAATGGGCGGTATTGGATAGATACATCGGCAAGAACAGACAAAGAGATAAAGAACAGAATCACATACAATAAATAGAGCTTATTCAGTATTTAACGAGGTAAAGGAACTTGTACCAAACAAAGAAAGAGGACAATGCCCGTGATACATTTGCTTGGGTTGGTGACTGAGAAAATCTTAATCAGAAAGAAAAATTAATGAAGTCTCTTAAGGAACGAACTGTAGAAGCTATATCCATACGTACAAAATAGACATAAATTTTATTAACCAAACTGTAACACAGATAGCAATGCACTTCACAAATTAAAGAATCCTCTCCCAGTGACTAGCAGAAAAAAGGGAAACTGAGTCTATAATTCTGGAATACTTAAAAAACATGGACAAGTGAAAAAATAAGAGATAAAGTCTAAATTTAATTCAAGGTCAAATACATTATGTTAAGTATTAAAATATTTGTTTTAAACAAAAACTAATAAAAGACTAATAAGCATTTAATTTAATATTTTAAAAACTCCCAGATATTTAGTTCAAGAAATGTTAACAAAGAAAATAATATTATAAAATAAATTTACGAATAAGAATGTAGAAAAAAACAGTAAAATGGAAATATTCAAAACTTTAAAAATAAAGAGATACATTTAAAGAGAGATGAATTGCTGGCAAATCTGATTTAGGAAAAAAGGGGAAATACAATGGCATGAAATGAAGAATTAGTGAATACGATTGAGGAAACAAAATGAAGATTCTATGATGAGCTCAGTGCTAATAAGAAATTTTAAGGAAATCCTATATACAACTCAGTTTACCGCCCAATGAACAGAAGATTTTTCTGAGGAAATTATAAATCTTTGGTTCTGACTGAAAAAGGAGGAAACTTCTACAGGCTAATATAACTTTGGGGAGAAATTTAAAAAGTTGCTTATGGTTTAATTACTGCAGCTTTGTGATATTTTGAAATGATTTTTTGTCATTTCCTCTTTGTTATTGGTTTTTCCTCTACAATAATTTTAGAATTCTTTAGAATTTGGGAGTGAGGGATTTTGATCTTGTAGGAACACACAATTCCCCTGCTAGATGAAAGATTGCAAAAGCGTAGGGAGAATATATTTGTCTATTCATTTTACAGAGAGAGCGGAGGCTCGAATCTAAGACCTGAGAAGGTCTAGGGGCTGCCCATTTACCTGGGCCGGTGGGGCTGGACTGTGGGTGGGGTCGGCACCTGGCACGGTGCAGACCGCCGTCCTTGAATCAAAGAACAAAAAGTCCTAAATAATAGATAGTGAACCGAAACAACAGTTTCATAGACCAGGTAGGCCTATTCCAGAAACGCAGTGATGTTTTAATATTCAGAAATCTATTAATAAAATATAGTACATTGGTAGATTAAAAGAGGAAAAACTTTAATAAATTCCCAGAGGACATTTGATAAAATTCAACATCAATTTCTAATGAAAACTTAATAAGCCAGGAAGAGGGGAACGACTCCTTGACATGGAGAAACAATGTGGTATCAGTGGCTACATCTCATTTAATGAGGACGCTCTGTGGGCTCTTGAAAGACTGGAACAGGGTGGGGATCGTGCAAGCCCCCTCTCAGAACACGGTCCTGGAAGTTCTAACAAGTGGGAGAAGACGGGAAACGGAGTTAAAACGATTGAGTTTTAGGAAGGAATAGGCCAAAATCTGCATGGGGTCGGATGATGCGTCTGAAAACCCGAAGAGAACGTTTTAAAGCAGTTGACAGTGTCTTTCAGGCGTGTTCCTGTGTCTCACTAATGACCAGCTGGGAAGCAAAGAGATGGAAGTTTTCCAACCGCGGCATCACTGGGACACACTGCATCCTGGGAAAATCCCAGGGAGCTGTGCAGAGAGCCCATGTGAAGAAAAGAACCCAGGTTCTGGGAGATGAGGAAGGAGTCTTCAGTAAGCGGGGGCATGGACCTCGGTTCTGAGTAAAGGCCACATCCCCCCAATTTAACTCAGGGTTTTTGGGCGATTCCTATCAGAATTCGAAGGTAATCTCGACTAGCTCACTCCAGAAGCAGACTCCAAATGGTGGTGCCAACAATGGAAACGAGAACAGGAGAAGGACGCTTGCTACAGATTTCCTGGTGCCACGGGGGGTGTGGCGGCCAGACCTGGCGGCGTGAGTGCCCGCTCACCTACCGGGTGTGACATGAGGGCATTTCAAGCGCATGGGGCGAAGTTTGGACTAGTCAGTACCCGATGCTGAGATAGCAGGTTAATTGTTTGGAAAAGAGTCCGTTATCAACGCTAGATGAAAATTTATGTCAGGAGATGAAAGAGGTCAGCCAGCCTACGAGAACCACCGCACTTGCCCAAGGGCGGGCGGCATGCTCACCTGGATTCCCCGCTCGGGAGGGAGGGCGTGGAAGAAACCACACAGGAAAATGATGAAGATTTGCCTCTTGCAAGTTGTTCGGTTTTCAACCCCCAGTTATGGCCTAACCGATCTTTCTGGACACAGGGGCACCTGCTGCACCATCTTGTCAAACAAGGGTTATTAACGCTGGAACATCGAGAACACTTAACCGTTCAGTGAAAGTTTTGGAAAAAAAAAAAATGCCTGAAAACATACAGAAGCATTCCTCCCTTTAGGAATGAAGGGAACGCAATTTTAAGCAAGAAGAGACATTTTTGGCTGACCACGCTACTAAAGATTTTTGGAAGAGGTAACGCCCAGTGTCAGCAAGCTCCCGGGAGCACAGCGTCTCTCGCGCATGGCGTGTGCACGAGGGAGCCCGGGAGGAACACGGCAGCGCGAGCTAACCCTTCAACCTCGTCCCCACCCGGTGGCCCAGCACAGGACCTGCTTTCAGCCGTTTGCCCCATGGAAACAGGTAGAGACCCACAAAAAAGCCCCCTCCCCGTCCCGGGGAGTCTGCGTGGCCCGCTCTCTAACAGTGAAAAATGGGAAACAGCCCAAACACCCACTGAGAGGAAATGCGTCGAAGAAACGGTGGCCCAGTAAAAGCGATGGAATACTAAGTAGCCATTAGAAACCGTAACCTCGGAAACTGAGAGTCCGCAACGATGCTCGAAGCAGATTGTACAATAAAAGTCGGCGGCACAATTATGCTTCATAATCCCAACGTTGTAAAAATGGTGTAGATGCCTAGGTAAACGATGGAAGGACATAAAGACCATGATTACCTCTAAGCTTGGGAGCGTGAGTCGTTTCTATCTTCTTTCTTTCTTTTTATCCCTTTCTGAAGTTCTCAGCGCACAGGCCGTTAATGACGCTGTGTTACTTAGATACGAATCATAATTATAATAAAGAGTTTCAAAAGCTCCACAGGCCGACAGCCCTGGCCTTGTTTCCCGACTCGAACACAGGCAGCGAAGCCCCGGGGAAGCCCCAGCGAAGCCCCAAGGTCAAAGGGAGCTGCCCCTGTCTCTCCCTGTGTCTGTTCCCAGAAGCTCGCTCCCTCTGGCCACTAGGAAAAGGCAGTGGGGCCCCATCTCAACATTTCCTTAATGTCTGACGTGCCCTTTTTTGAATTGGACCTGTTTTCCTTCTCAGGCCCCAAGCTCCTGTCCTGAGAACGCAGTCTCCGAGCCCGAGAGAGTGTCCGCCCTGTGGGTCCTTGGAGCTGGGCTGAGGGAGCGAGGCTGGGGGTGCACCCTGGCTGCTTTTCTGAGCTCCGCCCAGTCCTCGGGGGCCTGCACCGGCTCCCGGTCCAGTTTAATTCTTCTGGGCAGGAACAAACTCAGCTGCCTCGTTATCAAGAGAACCCTACCGCTAGGATTGCCAGATTTAGCAAGGAAAAACACCAAACACCTTGTTAAATTTGATTTTTGATGAACGACAAATAATTGTTTCAGTGTAAGTATACCCCAAACAATGCCTGCAATATACTTACACGAAAAACTATTCATCCCTTGCCTGAAATTCCAGTTTTCACTGGTCAACCCACATTTTATCTGGTGATCCTCCCTCAAACGCCTTCAAAGGGCTGAGTGCCAGCGCGGCCTCCTGCCTCGCCTTGGCCAAGGTCACTTTGTCTGCAGTGGGGTCTTGGTCCCCGCCTCGCCCCACCGACAGGGCGGGGCCAGCCAGGCCCAGGTGTTGGAGCAGCCATCCCCTGCCCACGGTAGCCGGAAACTGGAAGTCAGAAAACGGGAGCTCGGCCGTACCCCGCTGCAATGGAAAGTTAGACAGCCGCCTGTCTTCACAAGCAGAGTGAGTGAGCAAGAAGTGGGTGCATTTGAGTTGGGCTGTTTGGTCAGGAGGACGGAAGGGCGGCCCCGCCAGCGAGAGGACCTCTTCCTCCGAGGGACTCAGCGACGCCGTTCCCTCTGACCCCTCCCGGGACATCCACGCACCCTCCCGATGAACACACTCGGGGAGGGGGTGGGAGGACAAAAGTGGTCTGTGACGGCAGTGCGAACTTCCGCCAGGTTGGTTTGTACGCCTGAGCGTTTCACCCCTCCCTTCTACCCAGTGTGGATGCCGTCACCCCTCCCTTCTACCCAGTGCGGATGCCGTGACAGAATAGAACAAAGCAGGTAAGGCTGAGGGAAGCAGAAACACAGCAAGAACCGAAGGTATCAAAATTCAGTTGGCTCCTCGGTTTCCAGTTACTGTTGAAATGGCGAAGGAACGGGCGCGACTTCTCACAAGTCGCTGCGGGGCTGAAGCCTTCGTTTTCGGCAGCCACCTCTACCATCACGTCTGCTTCCAAATTTGGGCAGGGCCAGGGCAACGCAGACACCGCGTGACCGGCCTAGTCACCCTGGCGCCCAACCCCTGGGAGAGGCACAGAGCGGGCACGCCTCTGGGGGCGTCCCCTGCGTCCCTTCCACTGACAGCAGCGGAGGACACTCGGTCCAGCCTTCCCCCCGGCTTGGACCCTCCTCCTCCGGGAAGGAGCCGGGCCAGCGCCGTCTGGGGAGCAGACCGCATTTGATCGCCGCCTCCCCGGCTCCCGGGCGCCCGCCAGGAAGTGGGACCAGAAGTGCCAAGAAGCTGCAAGGAATCGGTGTGGGGAGAGAGGCTGCTTGCTGCCGTCGCCAGCTGCTGGCTCGGCGGCGGAGCCTTCGTGCGTTCTGCAACTGAACATGTTCTCAAGAGGGTTCCACTTCAAGCTGGCAGCCTTCAGAAGTCAGAGAGCTGGAGTCAAACTTTTCAAGGAATGTCTGAGCTTGGATCCCGCTCGGCTCGGAGCCCCGTCTCCAACGTCTGGGGCCTCGGATCTGGAGCCTCTGCTGCTGCGGATAATGGGCTATATTTAACGTGCCCAAGGGGAGGAGGGGGAGCACACCGCCCCCAGAATGCCTCCCCTGGCTTCGAAGAGCGTGTGCCCGCCTGGCAGGTGATTCATGGGCGGCTGCGTGGGGAAGGGACTGCGCACCTCTTTCCAACACGGGTCTGTTCTTCTTTCTGCTGGAAACGTGGCGTCTTTTCATGCAGGAAGAAGCAGCAGGAGTCCTGCTTAGCGCATCCACGGTAAGTCTTTTTTGGGCAAATAGCGTGGAGGTCTTTTTTCTTCTCACCCTTCTTGTTCTGACGTTTCCACGGGAAGGATGGCTAAGCGCCCACCTGTAGCTCGGCCACCCCTTCTTTAAGACCCTACCTTGGTTCCTAATGCTTTTCATGGGCAGATTTTCGTCTTTCCTCTAATTTGTCTTTCTTAGCGTCCTTGTTTCCCTGCGTTTTGCCGATGATGGGTTGGGAGTGACGCTCCCACACAGAGAGAGGCGGCCAGTGGCGGAGGAGGCAGCTGGTCTAAGAGAGAAATGCAGTCTCTCCCGCTCAACCCAGCGCTGGGATGGCCCTTCGGCCCGCACGGCGACGGGTACCGTGTGTCTTGTTTTTATCAGGGAGCTAATATGAGAACCGCCAATTTGAAAAGCGATTGGATTTCGGAAGGCCCGCATTTGCTAACATTTGCTGCTTTTGTCAAGAGAGCATCCTCATCCATGAAGGCAAATATTTTCACACGGAGGGAGGCTTGTAATGATGAGCTGTTTCTGTAAAGCGGCGCCGTGCACGAGATTATAAACTTCCTAACATTAAAATAAAGCACTTTGGGAGACGCATGAACTCTTTTAGGCCACTTGCTCATTCCCCACGGTGCCCGTCATAAATTCAGGAAATTGCATTGTCCTCGCCGCATTCCGGAATAATTCCGCTTCCGCACACCTCCACACCGTGCATAATTCTGTTTTAGGGCGCAAAGACGTCGCACCTGTGCGGGGAGAGTCTGCTGATTGGTTCCATCTCACGCCAGGGTTATTTTAAATCCACGCTGCTGCTGCAAAGCTAGGCCATTCCTCAGAAGACTCGCAGGAAACATATTCCACAGTTGTTTAGGTATGAGGGGTGAGCTTTGAATTCAGATCATTGCTCCGGACCCAACAAAGGCTGTGTGTAATAGTAGCGAATGGCTACCGGGCATCGGCCGTGAACTTGAAAATTCAAGCTGCCCAAAGAGAAGCTGCAGCCCAGGCAATCTTGGGAAGCTGGAATGAGGGGCAGATCTAAGGACCCTGAGGTGGAGGTGTCCCTGTCGTGAGCTGTCCCTGAGCCTGGGTGACAGCAACGGAGCACAGCTCTCCGGGAGCCAAGCTGCAGATGGGGATGACTGGATTCATCCGCCACCGAGGAGGGACGTGGACGAGGAGGAAGTGGATGCAGGGTTCGAGAAGACTCCAGACCGGCAGAGGGGGGAGGTGGACGTGCAATTGCATCTTCTTCCCCAGCCCTGAGACTGCCGGGAATTCTGAAACTTGCCTTCTGAGTTTATAGATCAGAAGCCCGAGGACACCACCTGGAAAGTTGCCACAAAAAACTCACTGTCAGCGAAGAAACAAGTGAACGTCGTCTGGGTAGATGACATCCCCTTCTTCCAGAGCCAAAGGCAGAAGCCTTCCTGAGACCCGTTCCGTGTCAGTGAGACAGGCTCACCTGGCCCCGGGTGGACCTTGGACTTGGCACCACGGAGGCCTGCGCTCACGCTGCCACGACTTCATTTGTTTCCAAGAAACAAGAAGGAATGTACATTTACTGGGAACATTTCAGCTATGAGCGAGGGTGGATGTCGAGTTCAGGGAAGAAATGCTTGGCGCTCCTGTGGACCCTGGCAGGAAGTCACCTGGCGGTCAGATACGCACCTCTCCTTCCCCCAGCTGGCCCGGGAGCGAAGCCATGAGGTGCTCGCCGGGGATGGGTGGGGAAGGGGACATACCGTTCCGAAGGCTCCAAACAGAGGAGCAATGGGGTGCGGCTGAGACACAGCAGGTAACAGCCAGGGAGGAGTAGTATGGCAGGAAGCTTCCGGAAACTGTGCGGCCTGAATCAGAGGTGCACATAATGAGGAAACATCCGTCTCGGGAATTGCACCGTGTTTTGCAACGGCAGACACCCGCAGCTTCCCAGAGGTCACTGCGAGCGTGGGAGAATCTGAGGGACGAACTCGGAGGCTCCGGTCAGGCCGCCAGGTCCTGGGGCTCCAGACGTGCGGGAGGCAGCGAGCAGGCCAGGCGTCTACGCCCAGAGTCTGCCTGCTCTCCGGCTGCCCCTCCTTCCAGAAGCTCCCGGCCCCTGGAGCTGGGAAAAAGCAAAGACTGCCACACTCCACCATTGGACCTTGTGCCCAGATCCAGCCCCTTTTGTTCGTGTCCTATGTGGGCTCATTTCTATGAATAAAAGGGGATTTTCCCATTATTTCCTTGTTTTCAGTGCAGGAGGAATTTTATCCAAAGTTGATAACTAATAAGTATAGCATGTTAGTAAAGTAAGACCCTGGGATTTGGGGCTGGTGAGTGACGACATCTCCAAATTTTTGAAATGTACATAACATAAAAATTAAACACCAGTGCAACTGAATGTTGCTTGCAGTATTGTAAATGTTGAAAGGAACCCCCCCCCCCCATAATTTGGCTATCAGCAACACTCGGATTCCTGAGCTCCCGCCAAAGGCCCTTTCCGATCTGGAATTGGAATGAGGAACAGGCTGTTGCTTGTGGGAAGTGGCCCCTCTTCGGGCAGTCCTGGCCTTTGTCCCTGCTGAGGGGGTCGGGGGTGGGGAGGGGCGTGTGTGTGAAGCAGATTACATCATCCCGTTGTCCTTTCTTGTAGGATTGCAGGTCATTGCTCCGGAAAACGACCTCTGGGCCATCGGAGGAGAGAGCTGTGCAGCCGGAGAGGTGGGAGGTGTCCCGGCCAGGCCCTCCCCTCACTGCTTCCCAGCAGCTCACTTTCCCTTCATATCAATTTTATGTCTTTGAAGCTTTGTCTGGACAGCGGAACTGTCCCTCTGCCCTTGGCTGCCTTCCTGTTTTGTTTATTTCTTGGACTCTGGGACTCCTGTCCCCCTGAATTCGTGTCTTCGGATCCCACAGCTCCACCCTCCAGATCTGAGGTTTTACAGGGTCGGAGGCTTGGACTTGTCAACGTGACTCTTGGCTTCTCAGAGATGCATCGTCTCAACGTGGTGCACTGTGCCCTGTAAGGTCCTCGCAACATTTTCTACCTCTGTGTGTGGCAGGCCCTGACAGTGACAAATGCATGAGACAGCCACCGAGTCTCTGATCACCACGGCCCTAAAAGTAAGGTTTCCCCTCTGGTTATTCTGCTCTTGAATTGCAGCGAACAGGCGTGGATGTACACATCACCGGGGACCTTCAGGCTGCCTCCTGTGGAGTCGGAGGGCTGGCAACGGCTGAGGGGCATGTGAGTGCAACTTAGGGGGGTCTCCCTTGCCCCTCAGCCGCAGCAGCTCCACCATGAAATGGCCACCCCCTTCACGTACAGGAATTTCAGCAACTATTGTATTTGGAAACAAAGCGGGGAGCGTAGCTGAAGGCACACAGTGCTTCTTTCTGAAGTGGTGGGAATGTTCTGGAATTGATTGTGGTGATGGTTGCACATGTCTGTAAAAACACGAAAACCCACCGAATCGTACACTTTAAGTGGGTGAAGTGTGCGGTATGGGACATGCCTCCCAATAAAGTTGTTTAAAAAAGGACTGAACCAGCAAGTTTGCCAGCCCCTTATGTGGACCCGTCCCTTCAATTCGAAGACTGGGAAAAGATTTCTTGCTCGTAGAAAAGTCCACTTTTCTCCAGGTGCGGTTTCTCCACCTGCCTCCACAATTAACGTGCCTCCTGGGCACCTAGTTTGTGCCGTTGCCTCCCCTGGAATCGGAAACTACTTTGCCGCTCGCTTTTGAGCATAGAAGACTGTGGAAGAGACACGACGTGTACCTTCCAAGCTGAAGTCATGAGAAGCCTTGTAGTGTACACTTGGGGCTTCTTAGGTGCCCCTGGGACCCAGTTCCGGGAACCTGGCTGTCACGCGGTGAGAATTCTGGCTACGCGGAGAGGCCGCGTCGGCGCCCCGCTCCACAGCTGGCATCGACGGCCCTCCAGCGGGCCGGCCATTCTGTGCGTTGCGTTTTCCCTCCTCGATGGTATCTTCCGAAGCACAAGTGTTTCTAGCCCGCTCACAAGCGATGCAATTGCTGGTATTTGTTTCCTGTGCCTCACGTGCCTTATGGTCCCTCCGTTTCTCCAGGGCTGCCTTCCTCTGTGCTGTGTTGCTACTTCACAGCGTACCACGGTAATTCCTTGTGCTAGACCGAGGCAGGCCTAGGAGGGAGGAAATCACCAGGTGAGGAAACGGCACCGTGGGAAGCTGCTTGCAGACCCTGCCCAGGAAGATTAGGGTCTGGGGTCGGCTTATCCGGCATAACAGGATGCAGCTTGCACCCAGCGACCAGCTCCAGCCAATCAGATTCTGATACCCCAGCCACGGGGGTTTTTGCCTTTAAACACCCTTTTCTAAGAACAGCTGAGTGAGTCCCAGCCTCCCTCGGTTGCCTCCCAAACCTCACTTTCCCACCCATTCCCACTAATAAACCCTGCTCTCCTTAGCTCGAGGCATCCGTCTGGTTTCTTAAGCGACTCCGACCTCACACCTTCTTGTTTCTTTTACTACATTTTTTAGTTATTTTCTTAGTGGTTGTCCTAGGAATTAAAATTAACCTTTTAATTTACAGCAATCCTGTTTGGGTTAAGACCAACTAATCCCAACACTACGCAACCCACAGAGCAGTGGGCACTTGAAGGGGACACTTCTGCCGGACTGTGCGTGAGACCGTCGTGGTCTCACACAGGGTTATTTTACTTGCGTTTCAGCAGAGGAATGAGCAAGTCCACGTCTCCGTGTGTTAAATTATTTGGGGAATCGCTTGCTCATGCGTTACCTTGGTTAACATGTGCTGAGCTTCTGCACGATGTCCCAGGCGCACTCGAAGCTGATTTATAACCGAATTGAGCTGGATTGAGATGAAATAAAGTTGGGATCAGATGACTTATCCCAAAATGACTTGGAAAAAAATATGAAGGTTTGATGGGAACGTCTCAAAAGTTCAGATTAGTACCAACCAACAGCACGGCCTCTGTTAGCATTTGTGGCTATAAGTATTCTGCTGATTCATGATGGTTAAAAACTTCGCTTTCGATTTTACTTTCTAGCATCCTAAAAGTCAGGCAGGAAAAACCTAAAACAAGTGGTCATTGCTGGCTTGTCTCTGCTTTCGCGTTAAATATTCCGCCTCGCACACTTGGTCTCTCACAACCCAAACAAAATAATTTTGCTTCCTTTCAGTATGAAATAGGAACTTATAATTTCTTTATGGTATGTTCATTATTTCAGGTTTCCTGAGTGAAAAATGACTAATTCAAATAGCTTATTGGCTATTTTAACTTTTTATGCAAGCCAAAAAAAATTAAAAAAAAAAAAAAAAAGGAAGAATAGCCTCTTTGTTTTCTCTAGTAGGTGATTTCATTCTGTCTGGGGATGGGGAGCTATAATTTCTGGAAAAATTTTTAGTAGTGTGTTTGCCCAGGCCAGTTCTCTGTGGACCCAAGGTGCAGTTGAAAATGCGGGGTCGACTTGATTTAATTGTCAAGCACTTTGAAAGCGAGCGGATAATAGCGGCCTCCTGCGTGTGTGAGGGAACCCAGCTGGTTGCTCCTGTCCTGGCCCTTCGACCTGATCACTTGGCCATGAGGGGTGGGGGACAGTCATCGCTGCTGTCACGTGTGGACGGACCCCCGGAGCCTGGTTGTGGTTCTGCTCACCTTGTGTGACCTGTCACGAAACGCGCAGTGTCCTGAAGGTCCCCCAGCAACTGCCACGGGCATCAGTTCAACTCAGCAATGTCTGCAGACTCTCGGTTTGTTTTCATTATTTGCAAATAGAATCAACAAGGATTTTTCCATATTCTGTCGTTGCTCCTGGTAACCTTTCTGTTGGTGAGTTGTGACAAAACATTGCTATGGATTAAAAACAGCATTTACTTTTCTTTGCTATATTTTTTGAAATTTGGGGCAGTGGTGGGTCTCATTTCCATAACCTTCGGCGTTTTGGGACAAACACTAGAAGGGTTTTGCATGATTTCTCTGCATTTGGGCCTCAGAAATCCCGCCTCTGTGCTAACTCACTAACTGCAGGCCGGCCAGTGCCAAGAGAGCTTGACCTGGGGCCCAAAGCTGAGGTGCACGCGGGGAGTGAACAGCTGAGGGCCCCCTGAGCTCGCTCATCCTGTTGAGAGGGGCCCCTTTCTCGAAGCGGGGTACGAGCAGCACACCTCCGTGCCTGCTGCAGGGCGGACTGTTCGGATGCACCTGGTGAAAATGTAACGATGAAGAGGCGTGGAGGTGGGGGCTGTTGGTTGGTGTGCTTGCTTGTTACCTTGGGGGTGGAAACCCTCCCCTTCCCTGGAGTGGACCTTTGCTATTCGATTTGTCAACCTGTTGTGGGCCAAGGGCGGGGCCAGGTGCCCGACTCGGGGGTGCAGTGCCGCCCCCCCCCGGTATCACTGCATGACAGCAGGTGGTGTTGGGCGGTAGGGGCTCCATGACCTGTTTGTCGCTTCTCCTCTAACTGCCGGTAAGTGCAGACGGTTCAAGACGACACTCAGCACGGCGCGCCTCTACCTTCTGTGCTGGGGCTGCGGGACGGGGACAGTACCGGTGAGGGCTGGCAGGTAGGTCTCAGAGCACACCGGGCCTGCCCACGGCTGGCACTGACGGGAGGACCTTCCGTCTCCATGGGACAGGGGTGGGCCCCGCTGTCCTGAGAAGGCCTTCGGGGACCTAGCCAGGCCTCCTCCCCTCCGATTTCAGTGCGTTCCCCCCCTTTCTGCACCCACAGCCTGCACTGCGGGGCAGTTCTCTGACCTTTCAAACCCATGCTTCCTTCCCAGGCTGCTGCCGTGGGCTGGCTGTGTTCTCCACGGCCCGGGTGCGGATGCCCGTGTGAGCCTGTGCGGTGCCAAACTGTGCGTGTTGGGAGTCGTGTGCTGTGTTTGCTGCTATTGTCTGCTTGTGAACGGCCACACGGGAAAATATCCGCGGAGCGAATGTGGTCCGATGGGGGTTCTGGACACCAAGCGTGCCGGCGTGGTGAGGCGAGGCGGTGCGGTGCTGAGCGGAAGCTGCCGTCATTCCTTTCTCCCAGCGGCAACGGTGAGAGGCCAAGTGCACGTGTCTAACACCTGCAGAGCCGTGGCACATGGATGTCAGCTCAGGCCAGCCTTTAAGGCGGGGAGTGTCTACCGGTTCCATCAGTCGGTGGTGGCCTCTTACAGCTCTGTGCTCACTCCACAGTGAGCGCGCTCTGGCCCTAGGGAGGGGCTGGGCTTTGGGGACACTGGGACGGAGGTCCAAGGGGAGACAGACGTGAAGACCCGTCAGAGCACCGACTGGGACAGTGGTGCCCAGAGGGCTACTGGGGGTGGGGGTGGGGGAGGGCCGCCACGCCCCATTCGGTGGTGAAGCTCTCTGTGGAGACCCCGATTTGGTTCCACTGGGGAGGGTGATTTCTGAGATGTGGTCCCCAGGCTTCCAGTGAATTAGGTCTGACTTTTAACTCATTCTACCTAACTCACAGTGGTTTTATGGGAATTAATTAGGTAAAGGGCTCCTTAGGGGTAGGGCCGATCCAAAGCATGTTCTCTGATTTCTCTTAGATAATTCCAAGAAGAATGCATGGCAAACTAGCGAGTTTATCTCTTCACGCCACGTGCGGCCAAAGACTAGTAGTTAGCTTCATTAAAAAATAATAGAATAAATTTCAGGGCCATCCAGACTGTTAGTGCTTGTGGCGGTCCTTCACCACCTTTCCGTTGGGGCGGACGGGAAATGGCGAGCAGGGTAGTTAAGCACATCTCTCAAGCCGCAAGCTTCGGAAAACAGTTTACAAGGCAATTAACTGCCGAGCCAGCGACTTCAGCCAGGAAGCCCGCAGTCCCCGAGAAGGCTGGTTGTCCCGGAAGTCTGTTGAGTCTGATGTGGCTGTGGACGAGACGGGTGACGTTCTTTGTTTCCTTCACTTACGTACATCTTCCAGGTCCTCTCCTGTCAGGCGCTGTCCAGCCACTGGCATTCTGTGGTTGGCGACAGCCGCTTCCCGTCGCCACGCCACCCGCAGCACGGTGAGGTGGAGCACAATGGAGCTGGGTCTTCCTTTGGAATCGTGGATGACATTGTCAGGGAAGTGACAAGGTCAGATTTGCGTGTAGCTGGAGAGCCCTGTCTGCAATGGAGAAGAAGGAGCTGGCCTGGAGGGAGGAGGCCAGAGGGAGGGCCAGTAGGTGCAGGGGCTCAGGTGAGGGACGATGGAGATCTAACCAGGGATGGGCAGCGGGAAGGGAGGGACTGAGGGACGACGGTGACGTGGTGCCTATGTGCAGCGACGGAGGTGGGGGTCAGAGCCGATGCCCAGGTCTTGGTGGGTGGCGGGTCCTTTTGCAGGGACGAGAGGACAGAAACAGGAGCAGGTACCAGGGAGGGAGTGCTGAGTTCAGGTCTGGATGTGGCAAGTGGAGGGGTCTCGTGGGACCACCCAACAGAGCCGTCAGGTCGGAATTGTTTCCCCCACAAAGGAGACTTTGCAGTCCTGACCCTGGTGGCGGTGAACGTGGCCTTGCTTGGACAGAGGGTGTCTGCAGATGCGATGGTGCTAGGACGAGGCTGTGCCGGGCCGGCTGGCCCCACTGTCCTGACTGGTGTCTTTAGAAGAGAAAGGAGGGGGGATCTGGACTCGGAGACTCGGAAGACATGGGGGGATGCCACGTGACCATGGAGGTCAAGGTCGTCGGCGGCAGCGAGGAGGTCAGAGAGGAGGACAGGGTGCAGCTCACAGAGAAGCGGGAAGATGGAAGGTGAGAGATTTAGGGGAACATCTCAGGGGAGCATTGGGGTAGGGGGTCTGGGGCCTCCATTCCAGTCTTTTTCTCACTTGCACTTCCTTGGCGTCTAACGTAGCAGGCAGCTTGGCCTTGGGTGTCCAGAAGCCCGGGGCCAGGCCTAGTTGTGCCAGTGGACAAGGACCCAGGGGCAAGGGGATCTGGCACCGCCTCATCCGTCCTACCTCTCAGTTCTCAGCCTCTGGCACCCTCCCACAACCCAGCTGGGCGTGCGGGATATTTAGACATTGCAGCTGGGGCTGTGCCGAGAAGTGACATGCTTTCTGAGGGCTGGGTCCCCACACTGGCCTCAGCCCAAGGGCTCGGTACGTGTTGGGGGGTGTCAGCATGGCTGGGTGGTGGGTGCGGAGCTGGAAATGGCTAATGCACCGAAGTGTTAAGTGGTCCCTGTGGCGGCACAGCCAACTCGGCCCCACCTGACGCAGTTCAGAGCCAGGGCATGTTTTCATCTTTTACGGCTGGAGTTAACTCAGCGGATGTCGGAGACCTTGAAAGAACCACAAGCTAGTCCATCGGAGGGACCGTGGCACCCAGGACCTCGGCCACTCCTGCGCCCTCCAAGACTGTGCCCAGCTGGCGGAAGCAAAGGGATTTGACGGTGTTTGTGACGCTCAGCCTTCCGACGGCCGTGCAGGGCACCAGTGCGCTCCGGGCCCGGGGTGCAGAGGTCCGGGGCAGCGCGCTGGGCCAGGACAGTGGGCGGTCTCCAGGCGGGGCTGCCGGGTAATAACTCCTCGGCAGAAATGGCCCGGCTCCCAAATACATGGTTTACGGCCGAAATGGTAAAGCTCCCAGGCGCCATCAACGACACTCTCTCTGCTTATATAAAGACGTGTGGGTTCTCTTCCAGAGAAAAATAAGGCTGCTGCCGTTTCCGCCCCAAGCCATCAATGATTCAAATGTCAAGTTCGCCCGAGCCTGGAGCTGCGCACACATATTAACTTATCGAAGAAGCGGACTCGGTCCAGGAGGCCTGCCCCCCCCAGAACTCCATATTTATGTTTGAAGTCCCGGGATGTGGTACCTGCGCTCGGCACCTTTCCTCCTCCACTGGAGATTTATGGTGCAGCCAGCCGGCAGGAGAGGGACAAAGAAGTAAATACGGGGCGTGACAGATTTATTTGGGTGTGTTTTATGTGCCTGTGATCTTGCGTGTTTTATGGGTGTCTTGGAGCTGGGGGTTGTCCTTCCGCCCCTGCGTTTTCCCCTTTCTAATAGAAAGTCCGGTGAGTTCCTGGGTGGGTGGGGCAGGGGGAGACCACCATGCCATCTCCACGCTGTGTGGTTCGTGGTGACACTTTTTAATTCTTTTTACCTGCTCTTTGGTAATTTTCCTTCATGTTAATGCCTGGCTCCTGGTAGCGTTTCTGTAGGAAAGAATGAGTCATTCCCCCCCCCCCCCATATTTTCAGTAACTGTTGTCTTTTACACAGCTGGGGCAATTATTCAGGTCTCACACAGCCACGTGGTTGCGTCCTGTTGTCCTTCCTCTTTCTCTAAGTCCCCGGAGGGGGTGATGACCTGGCCCTCTGCTGCAGGGAGGGCTGGACAGTGGGGAGCCCTCTGAGGATGCGTCCTCAGAGCCAGGCCCCAGAGAGGCGACATCGGATGGTCCTGTGGACAGCTGGTCCCGTGATAGGACGGCTGGGGTGGCAGGAGGTGGGAGCCTACCATGGGGAAGATCGATCTGTGGATCCAAAGGGCCGCTGAGCCCCGTCGACGGACGTGCTTCGTCAGAACGGAAGCCAGAAGCTGAGCACACCAAGGGCCGGGACGGAGAGCTGCCGGGGCTGCCCCCCCCCCCCCCGATTGCTGCCGGCCCCGCACCGGCACTTACGGAAAATTACAGGGCAGGGGGATAAGTGGGTGCTGGTTCTTCTCAAGGCGGCAGATGTCAAAGCACATCATCTGCAACTCACTCTAAGCGCCCCAGACAAACTGGCTGACAAGATGCTCGGGGAGTCTGCGGCAACGTCGCCAAACCATTTAGCGTCAGAATCCCAGGAGAGCTCCGCGTTTTTGTTACCTTAAGCAAGATAGGCTTAAAAAAAAAAAAAAAAAAAAAAAGCCAAACAAGCTCTTTGTAGGTTATCTACAAAAAGGACTGAAAGTAGCTGCTAGAAATCCTGAGGGTTTTTTGTTTTTTTGTTTTTGGTTCCCCCCGCCTCCACCCCGATGAGTGCTGTGTGGTACTTGTGAGAACGATGCCATTCTTCAAAGGACCCCGGACACGGAAAAGTCACGGTCCAGGAGCCAGATGGGCTCGCGCTCCACGGGCCGTGAGGGTCCAGGCTGTGGGCTGCAGGTGGGAAGCTGTGGCCCGGAGTCTGGCTCTTGACGGAGGCTGAGCACTGAGCAGCTTTCGGGACCAGTGGGGCCAGCGGGGTTGACAACCAGTGCTCCCCGAAATCAGTGGTCTGTCCCTTCATCCCTGCCCCTGGAAGCCTCATTTCAAGCTTCACCAAATTGCAGAAGATGCCGGCAAAGCTAATGACATACCCGGGTGGACAGGTTGTTCCTGAGGGTGCCGTTACCTGCCCGTGATGTGAAATGATAAAAAATATTAAGGGGACTTTCATGTCCTAACAAATGAGGAGCCCGGCGCTGGCCGGCGGCCGGGCGGCTGGAGATGAGCGCGGAGGACGGAGCGAGCCCGCGACTCCAGGACCGATGCGAACACAGCTATTTGCCGTGACTTCGGCGGCGCCATCCATCCTGGGCTCCGCGGGGTCGGTATTCCCTCGGCTTGAATATTCGATACTTTCAACTCATTACGCGAAGAGAACTTTTCTAAAAAATGGATTTTCCCCTGGATTTTCTACAAACGGCCGCTGGGAAGATTGCAGAGCCCGCGCGCCCTCGCTGCCCCTCCACTTTCTCCCGGGTAACGGATGAGGGTGCGGGTGTTTCATTTGCTCCAACAATTTCCCACTCGCCCATGGATCAGCGGTGACGGGAAAGCCCAGGTAAGGATGAGGGAGGGAAATGAAAAGACTTAATCCGGAAAAGCTCTCAGATGCCTCCAGCCTTGTCTTCCAAACCTTCCGGTGACTGAGTGCTCGGTTACCTGCCCACCTCTGGCTCAACTCGGATGATTAAAAAAGAAAATCAAGTATTCTGTTTACTCTGGAGGGGACTACCTGCTCAAGATGTCCTGCCTCGCCCGGGGCCAGGACACGAGGGCACCGTCGCTTTGGGCGACCGCAGGCCGCCGGGGCGGCCTGGGGCCTGGTCTTCTCACGGAGCCACGTAGCCACGTGGCGTATTCTGCAGGTGCCGTGGGTGCTCGGAAGAGCTGCCCGGCTGGCGGCCCTGGGTCTGGGGTCTGGCAGGCGGTGTTGGGCGTTCCCGCACGGGGTCCCTCTCTCCTCTGCCGGGCGCCCTGCCGCCTGGGGAAGTGTGGCACTGACGGTTGGAACGGTTCCGGACACACAAAACAGTAAAGTACAAAGTGATCACCACCATCTACCTTTGAAGAAAGGCTTTTTTTTTTTTTTTTGGTTTTTGTTTTTGAGAAAAACAAGTTTATTCTAAATTCTCACCGGAGGATTCTGGCTCCGCCTCCAGCTTCTCCTCACTGAGAAGCTAGTGACCGCCCGTCACTCTGTGGCGAGAGGGTGGTGACCCCTTCCCCACGGGCTCCCTCCGTGCCGGGACTCTCCCTGGGTCGCCCACGGGGTGCTGGCTCTGGGCTGCGACCTCTCGCTCCATTAACATCCAGCCACGTCAGGGACTCACAGTGGGTGCTGGCGTCTCTGTTCAAAGGGCGGTTCGCTTCTCTCCGGTGTGCCCCCAGATGCTGGGTGTTGGCTCTGTTGTCAACCAGCCACATCGTGGAACTGGTTTTTGAGTAGATGCTCGTGGAAAACCGAGGGGGTGGGGAGGTGGCACCAGCGCGGGCTGTTCTGCTGTCCCCGCCACGCTGTGCTTTCTCTCCGGAGTCACCTGCTCTGTGAGCTGCAGAGAGGGCAGGGGCCCCATAACCCCCACCGGGAGCAGCCTTTCGGACACAGGACGCCGCCGGAAAAATTCCGGTAGTTCTGGTAAACTGACATCTCGGAAGTGCTTGAGAGAAAAGTAAAGGGAACCTCAGGGGCGAATTTCCTGGCCTGGAAAAAAACTGGAAATAATCAGAGCTTATTTCCAACGTTGCGGTTTTTTTCTTCTTCTTTTCTGTGCATGTTTTATAGGCGTCTGCCAAACGGGTTGGATGCAGTGCCTGGCTGCTCTTTCTCGCAGGGCAGGGGCTGTGTGCGGGGGTCGGGGGCGCATTCGGCGCGGGGGCCGCACACGGGCGAACGCTGGGCTCATCCTCTGCCAACTGCTGGGCGATTGTTGCTGTTTTGTCCTCACTTTTTAAGAAACAAGCCTATCGGTTTCCTTTAAATCTATTGATTTCCTTTTTTTCTTCTCCCCGGCCTTTTTTTTTGTCCTTTCCGCTTTATTTATCCATGACGCACTTTTCCGATGGCAGTTGACAGGAACTGTTGTTTGTATCGGCTCCAGGTGCGTCGCAGTCGGACGCGGGCAGTTTTACAGGTCCCCCCCACCCCGGGGTGGCGCCCCCTCCAATGGTTTTCTGTTGTGCAAAGGTTTCCTGCTCTCTCTCTCAAGTGTGCAAATGCTTTAAACAGAGATGCAAAGAGAGAACGCCCACCCCAAGAACGGCTGAAACAGGGTGGACCGGACACATTCTAGAAACCAGTGGAAAAGAACCATCTCTCCACGGGGATTAGGAGAGCCCACGCCCAGCTTTCTAAGGCCACTTGGACTTTCCAGAGGATATATATTTTTTTGGTCCCTGGTCACCCTCTTGAGTTGTGACCTTCTTTGGTCAACGTGGTGTAATTAGGTCAGAGGACGTCTTACCAGGCAGCCAAGACTGGCCGTGCCAGCAGCAGACACCCCCCAGCCCGGGAGTTGGCACGGACTCCACAGGGCTCCTCCCGCCTGCTCGTAGCTGGGTGGTCACTTCCTCCGACATTTCTTCTCGTCCAGCTCGACCCAAAGAACCCAGGAGGGAGGCGCTGGACCCGCACAGAGAGAAGGTGCGAGGGACTGGCCACGCTGTTAAACCGGTCCCCTCCCTGCCCGCGAGGGCTGACGGAGGCCGGGCAGTGCGGTGCGTGGTGGCAGGGCCCCCTCCCTCTCAGTGAGGGGGTGTCTGGACTGAGGGTGGGTGTGGCCCACTATCCCGCGAAATGGACACTCAGATTATCATTCCGGAGACCAGCTGCCTCCTGGCCTCCCATTGGTGATGGGGAAGATGGGAAGAGGGGCAGCTGGCTTAACAGGGACACAGGACCGAACACTCCCGAGTCCTCTCCACAGGGCTCGGAGTCTCTTCCACGCCCCGCCCTTCGGAAGTCATTCTGGGGCCATCAGGAGGGGCCGGGCCAGCCGGTGCCATGAGCATTTGCAGGACGCCACCCGCTGGGTGCCCAGCAGCCTGCTGGGTGAGTCCATCCACGTCCAATGAGGCTGCCCTCTGATGCGTCCTCCCCAAAGCACCTTGCAGGTTGCCCCTCTGCCCCGCCACCGTTCCCCCGAGGAGCCGAAGCTGGGGAGGTCCCCTCTGCCTTTGTACAGGGAGCAGGGAGCAGGGAGCAGGACCTGCTCCGTCAGCCTGGCCGTTACCTCGCCGCACAGCATGCTGTGGTATTTCAGAATGCCATTATTTCTGATATGAGGCATGACGCTCCTTCTGAGGTTCCCTTCCCGACTCCTGATTTATTGGTAGCTGTGCCGCCGGTTCCAGCCTCCGAGGGGTTTCCATCCTCCAGCTGTAAATATAAGGTATGCAAATACCGCCAGCCATCCAGGCAACAACCTCAATCCAATTGAAGTGCTCACGTAATAAATTAAACACACTTTTGTGCTTGTGAGCGTCAGCCCTCACTGGGCCCTGAGCAGCTACCTCCGTGCTATTCCCTGCGCCCTTCCAGGTGCAGGACAGGGGGAGTGCTCGGCAGCCCATCGGCAGAGAGCAGGACTTGCTGCCCTCGACCCCCCAGGCTCCCCAGGCAAGGGCTCGCCCTGCCGGTGACAGGCTCGGGCAGGCGCAGCAGCCTGTAAGTCCGACTTGCAGAAAGAAACAGGTGGTCCCACTGGCTGCCTCCTTCCCCTGCCCGAGGTCGGTGTGGAGAAGAAGGCATGGAGTCTTGGAGAGAGCAGCAGGCTTTTCCGTGTTGCCAAACGGACCTGACCTGGCCTGGTCATTGCGTGGAAATCGGTCCCTGGCGCAGCAGGCACGTCGAAAAGTCCGTACTTCGGGGAGCTGATCGTCAAGCTGGCAGCGGCGAAAGGGCACGTTACTAAAAGAGGTGGTGCCGGTGCCCGGCTGCAGGGTTGGCCGGCGGCGCAGATGCCCGTGCCAACTACAGAGCCTTGGCTGCCTGTCGGCGTGGCCGTGCGGCTGGTGGCCACCGCCGGGGCTGAGCAGTCTGCCCTTCGGACTCACTCTGCCCCGTTGTCCGCAGGGGAACGGCGGGTGCGGAGCCAGATCAGGCCCTGTCCTCACTCCGAGATGATGTCGGATGCATTTGGGACCATCGGGAGGGAGACAGCCCGCACACACCCACGCACCCTGATGGAGGCAGGCACCCTGAGGGCAAGCCCCGGTCTGGGGAGGGGTCTAAAGTGGTCTCCAAATCTCACGCATCGCATCTCAGAATGTCCGTCTGCCGTGTGGGACCGAACACCGGTGCGCGGAGTGGAGTTGCCTGCAGCAGCGGCAGGCAAACCCCACCTCACTTGGGGCAACTGTCGAGGGTATAAAGGCCCTGGGGAGAAGCTTGCTGGCATCCGCCCACCTAAATCAGGGGGGTGGAAGGAATGAGGAAAACTCGCAGTCAGAACGAGCCAGGTTCTTCGAACGGACTCATTTAACGTGAGCGGGACATGGTACGGTGTTTACGTCCCCACCTGTCAGCGAGGAGAGGGCGCGGTGTCTGCAGCCTGGGAGGACGGTGAGTTTGGCCACGGGGCTGTGGGTTAACTCCAAGGCCTATTAAAATGAAGCCAAGCATTTGCAAGGCAGTTATACAGGCAGCTTTAAAAATACCTGTCTGAGATGATCACATGGTGAACAGGAGCTTAAAGCGAACTCCAAGCTGGTGGAGGAAGAATCTCATAAAGATTGGAGCAGATGTAAATGAAATAAGGACTAGAAAAACTACAGAAAAATTAATGAAACAAGAAGTTGATTCTTCAAACAGATCGACAAAATTGACAAACCTTTAGCTAGCCAGACTGAGAAAGAGAAGACTCAAATCACTAAGATTAGAAACGAAAATGAGGTATTACTACTGATTCTACGGAAATAGAAAAGATAAGACGGTGCTATGAGCAGCTGCACGCCGGGAAATTGGATAACCTAGAGGGAACGGACAAATTCCTAGGAACACAAAAGCCACCAAGACTAAATGACAAAGGAATAGAAAATCTAAATATAGACCTATAACTGGTAAGGAGATTTAATCGGTAACCAAAAATCTCCCAACAAAGAAAAGTCTTGGATTTGAGAGCTTTACGGGCCAAACATTTTAAGAAGAACTGATCCCAACCTTTCTGAAACTTTCCCCAAAAATGGAAGATGAGGGGACACTTTCTACCTCATCCTGTGAGGCCAGCATTGCCCGGGGCCCCAAACCGGGACGAGACATCCCCAGGAAACTACAGACCAGTATTTCCTACAAACGTGGACACGGAGACGTTGGGCAAAACGCTAGCCAGCCGAATTCAGCCGCGTGTTACCATCCCTCCACCAAGCGGAGTTTACTTCCTGGGGCGCAAGGACGGTTCACCGCCTGCGAATCAGTCAGCGTCATACACAATAACCGAATGAGGGGAAAAAGACCACGCCATCCCGACTGATGTAGAAGGACTGGAGAAGATTCAGCGCTTTCATGATGAGAAACATTCACACACTATGAGTAGAATCAGACCGCCCTGACATGATAGAAGCCATGTATGAAAAACCCCGCAGCCTGCATCGCCCTCGATGGAGAAAATCTGGGAACGGGGAGAAGCCACAGGGTCTCTCAGGAGCCCTGCACCCACGGTTTGAAAATCAACTGGAGATGAGGGTTAAAGACCAAATGTAAACATTTAAACCCTGAAGGTTTCTGGAAGAGAATGCAGGGAAGGGTTTTACGTATCCTGGGAGTGAGGGTCCACTTTGGCCCCAGGACTGACGTCCTAGCAGACACGGAGGACCGGCCTGATGACACAGTGACCGCCCCCACCAACACGGCCCCAAACCCCGGGTGAGCCTGCGGAGTGAGTAAGGACTTGGGGAATGGGGCACCCACAGGGTAATCGGAAGTGCAACGTGCTTAACATCTATTTTGTAAACCTGACAAGTTAATAAGAAAATTATAAAGGTGCATGTAGAGAAACAGGTAATACAGAAAATTAAAAAAAAAAACCCCACAAATGGCCAATGAATGCAAAATAGTCTTTGCGTAATTAAATGTCCTGTTACGAAGACACTTTTTATCTTTAAAATGAGTAAAGATTGTGTGTGTGCATGAGAGAGAGAGAGGGGTGTGGGGAGGAGAGACATCGCTGATTTCTTAGCTGTACAGCATTTCTGGAGGTTAATTTTGAGAATATTCTCCAGACACCTTACAAATGGACTTGACCCTCTTGTTCCAGGTATCATGATGGCAAAGGATCCCCTGCAGGGACGGCACTGAAATTCACCGATGAACGCACACACAGGTGTGCTCGGCGCCGCCTGACAACGCATCATTGGAGGCCACGCCTTTGTGTGGAAATGCAGGGGGCGTTACATAACCAACGGCATGTTTGCGTTAAAGCCAACATCCTCCTGCCCCGGATCAGTGGTTCTTAATCCGTGCACCTGACAACTTTTGGGGGGACCCCTGGGGAACCCTTCAAGGACTGCGGGAGAGCGGCGCTGAGGGCACCTTCCTGATTTTTTTTTTTTTTTTTTTTTTGATCAACCCAAAAGACAATACGAACAAAACTCCACCGCCTTGAAAAAGGCGTTGATCTGCAACGGTAGAGAGAGCGCGGAGCAGCGCAGCCCTGGTCCAGCTACGGTTCTGCTTAAGGCGCCTCGGCGTCCGAGTGTCTGGAGCAGCTGCGTACAGGGCAGACCCTGCACCTGCCCGCGGCGGATGTCTCCCCAGGCGACCCCCACCCCTCCGGCCAGCCCGTTGTAGGACACGCCCCTCCTCTGTGCCAGGACACCTCAGCCCGCCGTCTGCTCCCAGCGCTCACCCTGGTGCCTCCCACCCCTGCCAGGGGCCTCCGGCACGGGGCTCAAGGATGGGCTGCGGTCAGGCCGCTGCAGGTGGACTGCAGCCCCACTTACCCCTGTGCGACTTGGCATGCTCCTCCGTGCCTCAGTTTCTTCATCTGTGAATGGGGCTGATAATAGGTGACGAGGCGGCAGCTAAGTGTGGGATTCGGTGAGTGTGTATGGAGTCCTGACGCCACAGATGGTGGACTGTTCCCATTTGTGCACGCATGTGTATTGCTGATTACATGCACATATGTTCATGTGCTAAATACTATGTGATTTTAAACATATGCTGCATGTGTGTTTATTATACATTTATAACACTCATTGCATACATATTTCTGGGTACCCATTTCATCCTATACATAGAATTATATATAAATAATACTTATATATAAATATGTGGATAAATATGTAAATATATCTTTATATGTGGCAAAAAATATCCACGATGAACTATATTGTTGTATGTATACACATGTGCTCATGATACAGGTGTACACATCTTTTTTATTTTAAAGATGTTATTTATTTATATTTAGAGAGGGGGGAGGGGAGAGAGAGAGGGAGAGAAACACCAATGTGTGGTTGCCTCCTGTGTGCTCCCTACTGGGAACCTCGCCTGTAACCCAGACATGTGCCCTGACTGGGAATTGAACCAGCGACCCTTTGGTTTGCAGGCTGGCAGTCAATCCACTGAGCCACACCAGCCAGGGGCTACATGCGTCTCTGTGCACACAGGTATACACATGTCTGTGTCTGTGTATGTTTGTGCCATGGGCGAGAGTGCCAACGGAGCTCCCCTCCGGGTGGAAGGACGTCCTGAGGTGACCAACCCTGCGTGACAGCATCCGGCAGGAAGCAGTCACCGTGTCCGGGTAGCTGGTGCTCTCGTCCTTCCTGTGCTTTTACATCAGGCCTTGTTGTCCCTCTGCTCACGCTCCTGGACTTCCCCAGGCCCCTCGGAATAAAAGGCAGCTCCTTGGCATCGCCCACGAGGGAGGTGCCTGCCCGTCCCAAAGCCAGGAGTGCCAGCAGGGACACGAGAGGGCGGCGGATCGCAGGAGAGTGCTGCCCGCCCACCTGCACAGCGGGGGGCAGGCCTGGTCTGCCAGGAAACACCGAGTCCAAGGGCCCCGGGAGCAACGGTCTGGAGCGGACCTGCGGCTGGCCTCCCTTTGAGCGGCCCTCCCTCAGCCCGCGCTCCACCTTCGGGAAGGCCGTCCACCCTGGCTCTGGGCTCTCCCTCCACCTCCCGTTCACCTGCTCTCTAACTACTGCGTTCCGGCCTCTTCTGGGTTAGTCGCACTGCCTGTTGTGGGGGAGCCTCTCATTGACAGGACTTGTTCTCCGCGGTGCTGGCTCTGGTTCCAGACGTCTCGCTGAGCTCGCCATCCTGGCCGGGCTGGTGAGCCACCCCCACCGCAGCCTGCATAGGCCTGCGGCGCTGGTGTCCCAGAGGACCGTCCGCAGGCTCCCGCGGGGAGACGCCACAGTCTCAGGGCCTCCTGCAGAAGGACCAGGCTCCCCAAGGCCTCCCGTCCCTTCTTTCCTGGGCTCGTTAAAAGGTCACTTTTCCTCCTCACCTGGTCCCCTGGTCCACTCGCGTCCTAACCACATCCTGGCCAAGGCTTCCATCTGCCGCCAAGCCACCTGCTCCCTCCTTGGGCGTTGGGGCGGCCGTGGGGACGCCCGCTCCCCGGTCTGGCCGGAGATGTGCGGCGCAGAGAGGTGGCTGCTGTGAGGTCGCCGTGTGCGTCAGGTCATCACTAGGCTGATGGGCGGGACCCACCTTTGGGAAACTCAGGACAGCACAACTCTCCCTTTGGGGGGATGCTTATGAAGGAGTCTTAGCAAGATGAGGTGCCGCCTCAGACCCACTGGGGAGGCTGCCATCAAAGGAGGGGAGAACCAGTGGCGGGAGGCTGTGGGCGCCGTCGGTGGGCGTGTGAGACGGCGCCGCTGCGCAGGGAAATGGGACAGCGGCTTCTCCAAAAATTAACAAGAATGATCACTTGACACAGCCCTCTCACTTCCAGGTAGGGGACCCGGAAGAGTGAAGGCGGGACCGTGAACAGGTGTGTGCACACCACGTTCACAACAGCAGGCTTGTTCACCGTAGTCCCAGGTAGAAGCCACCTGCGTGCCCTACAGTGGACAAGGGGGTAAATGTCACATGGTGCACGCACACGAAGGCACATCACACAGGCTTAAAAGGAAACTTAAAAGGCAGGAAACTGGGCAGATGCCAGGAGGTGGATGGACATCGAGGGCATGATGCTCAGTGACATAAGCCGGTCACGGAAGGACCAGGACTGTGTGCTTCCGCTGACCTGAGAGGTCTGCAGAGCAGTCAAGTCCCCAGGGACAGACAGGGCAGGACGGTGGCTTCCAGAGCCCAGGGAAGTGGACCCGGTGAGTTGGGGTTCATGGGGTGCAGCTCCAGTTTTGCAACATAGAACAGCTGTGGAGGTGGGTGGTGGTGACGGTCGCACGAAAGTTTATTGCCGCTGAACTGGACGACTAAAAATGGTTGGGCCCCAGCCAGGTAGATCATTGGTCAGACTGTTTCCTGGATACTCCAAGGTTGTGGGTTCGATCCCTGGTCAGGGCCCATACAAGACTCAACCAACGAATGCCTAAATCAGTGAAACAGCAAATGGATGTTTTTCTCTCTCTAAAAATCAATTAAAAAATTTTAAAGTGACCGAGATGGTAAATTTTATGCTATTGTATTTTAACACAATTGAAAAGGGAAACCGGAATGCCTGGAAGAAATCCCCCTAAGAAATATTTTTAAAAGAACATAAATTAGAACGAATTCAAGAAGGGTGATCTGGCTGCATCCTGACAAACACTTGTCTTTGGCACCAGTGCCTCAGTCTAATAACATCTCCCAGCTAGCCTGTCCCCGACTGAGGGGGGACCAAGGGGTCCTGGAGAGAGGTGTGGCACAGGGGTCTGGCTTTTTCAGGACAGACTGTCCCTGGGCCCCGCCCAGGAAGGTGCTCGCCCCGGCTGGTGGCCTCCTTCCCCCCGCGCACGGCACGGCACGGCAGGCGCCTGGCCGCCGAGCCTCTGCCCCGCCAGGCGGCCAGGCGGTCACGGAGATCCATCTTCATCCTGGCACCCGCTGTGACGGGCCCAGCCAGCCCTGCGCTCGGAGAGCCCTGGTCGGGAACCCAACCTGGTTCCGTTTTCAATTTTGGAAGCGCTGTTGCAGATTAAAAGCCGGTCAAACGATGGGAAAGAGTCAGAGTGAACAGCTGCTCTGTACCCGCCATCCTGCCAAGGCCTAAATGAGCCCCCAGGAGGCTGTGGAGTGATGAGGGCCGGGCTCCCATGGGGCGGGGCACGGGCCCAGGAGTGGTGCGTGCCAGGCGGGCCGAGCGGCTCCGGGAAGGCCGGTCCAGGTGGGGCGGCCCGTTCCTATTGCCCACAAAACACAGGGAGGCCCGAGTGCGAGTTTCTGATCAGACTTCAAGGGCTGCAGCCATGGACATATGACAGCCTCTCCTCGTCCTCATTAGCTGGGTAATAACACACTCGGCTCTTTTTAAAAGGATACCAAGGACACAATGCACAAGGCAATCAGTCATTTTCTACTTTGTGAGTTGGTGCATTTGGTTCCTTTATGCCCGTGCTCACCTGTACAAGCATCTTCACGGGAACACCTGAACTCTGGTACGCAGGTCAAACATGGAACTTCACGATTGTCTTCTGACCCACTTCGGGGAAGGGGTTGTCAGTGGGCAGGTTGTGTTCGCAGCAAAACACACACTGTGCTCGGCTGTCAAGCAAGGTCTCGGCCTCAGAGCAGAAGCTTGGCCTCTGCGCCTGCCCTGGGTGGGGAAGAGTCAGCCCCCCACACCTGGGCTGGGCCTCGGGGAGTCGGGGGCAGCCGGATCCCCTTCCCAAGCACCCTCAGGAGACCGGCGGTAAGGCTCCCTCTTTCCCAGGCTGCAGAGAGTCTGATGTGGGTCCCCTTGGGTCAGGGACCGTTTGCTCAGGTGGGTCTCCCAGCGGGGAAGGAAGCCCCCCCATCGGCTTTGAGAGCCAGGTGTCTCACGTGACACATTCACGCATGCCTCCCTACAGGCGGGGCCTCTGTCGGCTGGAGGGGGCCCTGCAGAGGAGGTGGGGCGTGGAAGGGAGAAGAGCTGAGGGGGTCGCCCAGACCCCGAGGGCGGGGTCCCAGGCACCGTGAGGAGCGGCTGGCGTCTATAACCGCTGATTCCCAGCGCCTTTGGCTATTGAGAAGCAGGTGGGATTTTCATCGTCCGACTTTGCTCCCAAAGTGACGCCGAGGAATAACTGGCACCGGGTTTCTGTTCTTTCTTTCACACCTTCCTTTCTGGTGCCTGTGCAGGGCAGCACAAGCGTTTAGGAGACTGTGCGTAGGCTGCTATTATACTTAACGTGCGGCCAAGATCAGCAGCAGCGGTTACGGTGCTGATACACGCCTGATATCAGAGAGCCGGGACGTTCCAGCCACTGAACACGTCGTAATTAACCGTTCCCTTTCATTGTGTGTTCGGGGTCCTTTCTAAACTTTATCATGAAAATGTGGGCAGGGTCTGTCTTGGTAAAAGCAGTTTTGCTCATTTTGAATTAATTCCTGATGCCACGTGGTGGTTATTGGGTCAAAAATGTTCTGCTATTTTCTGTCACTTGCGACAATACATGAGTTTCTCTTCTCCTGTAGCCTCATCAGTGTGGGTTTTAGGATGAAAACTCTTCTTCTGTTTGATTTTTGTGCCTGGCCTTTGAAGGTGCGCTTCCTTGCCGGGGAGTGGACCGGAGCGGTACCCGGTGTGTTCAGCGTCCCTCTGTGTCATCACCTCTGTCCCCATACCTGCCTTTTTCACTAGCATCTGTGCCCCGTGCTGGGCTCTGCTTCAGGTAGACTTTGGTGGGAAATCCAGATGACGTCTTCCCTTCATGGGTCCATCCTAAGAGAAGAGACAAGAGTAGGAAGGTAGGCCCCTGCGTGACTACACAATCCCAAATTATATCCCAAATTATGATGAGCTCCCCAAAGGAGAAGTGTCTGTACCACACGGGGGAAGACCAAGTCGGACCTGCTCTGGGGCAGGGGTATTGCGAGAAGGGGTTTCTGAGGGAAGATGAGGGGGGCTGGGGCCTGCCTGGGAGGAAGTGTCTGCCCGGGGTGGGAGGACGTGCCCTCCTCCGCTGAGGGAGAGGAGGGGAGGGCCGGCAGATGGGGCAGGGCCAGGATGGTCCCTGGAGGCCCCCGGAGTGCATGGTGGGTGGGGACGTGGGCAGGAGCCAGTCACATCCTTGCAGGTGGGGTCACACTTGGTGTGTGTGGGAGGCACAATTGTCATTGGAGCCCGGGGTTTGAGGTCTATATTGTCACCCAAAACAATATCCCTGACACCCCCGGGAGGTAGGAGGGGAGGGGGTCCTGGACCTCCAGCCTGGTTTTCTGGGGGCACAGCCCACTTCAAACCCTTCCCACCCTTCAGGCTGTTGAACTTGGAAATGCCTCTCAAATGACCATATCGGTCTCTTGCTTTAGATACCGTCAGCTGCAGAGCAATCCAAGTGCTTTCGTGGAAGCACAAGTCTCAGGGACCTTGCCTGGGTCCCCTCTTTATTTGTCAGAATTGTGTTGCCTCCCTCCTGCGGGGAAGTCGGCTCCGCGGGGCGCTGTGCTGCCTGTTCACGTCGGTCTGCGCACCCACGTCGGGGCTAAGCTCTCGGGAGGCAGGGGAAGGCCGCTGGGCCTTCCCGATGCTCGTGCCCTCTCGCTTCCGCCCAGTGACCCGTCAGCAAAGGGACCCGTCCGCCCCGGGGCTGTGTTCATTATTCATGCACAGTTGGAGGGGCTGAAAAAGGGCCTGGACTGGAAATCAAAAGGTGGCAAAGGAGTTGCAAGGTCCTGCAGCCATCACTGGGGTCATACCTTGGTCCCCTGCTACCTGCCTGTGCTTCTTCCGTGAAGAAGGATCAGTCACGAATTGTTATGGTTCGGGGTTCCCGCACGGATAAGCAAGCACATTTAGAGGCACTCAAGGCATTGGGCTCCAACAGGCATTTATGTTTAATATCATGACAGCCCTCAAATGCCGTTCTGAAGTTTAACTTTCTCTGGCCGTGCAACGCAGATGCTACAGAATGCGTAAGGCGTTCCACCAACGTGCAGCCTGACGATTTTTTACATGTTGCCACACCCAGATCCACGCGCAGGGCATGCCAGACCCCAGAGGTTTCCTTCATTCCCATTTCTATTCAACACATCCCTCCCCAGGGGACTCGCTGTTCTGAAACCTTTCACCATCCATTAGCTTTTCCTGTCCTTGACATTCACAGAAATAGAATCATACGATGTGTCGTTTTGGGGCTTGGCTTCTTTCTCTCAGCGGTGTAACTGAGACGCAGCCTTGTTGTGGTGTTGGTCACTAGCTTGTTCTTTGTTAAATCCCACAATCTGGTTATTTATAGACCTGCCGATGGGCGCTTGGGTTGCTCCCAGTCCGGGGCTGGGACCGGCGGTGCTGCTCTGGATGTCCCCGTGCGTGTCCTTTCGGTTGTATGCACTCGTTTCCCTTGGCTACACCCAGGGGCGGCGTTGCCAAGGCACAGGTGGATGTATTTTGGTGTTGGTGCCTCTGGCCAAGACCTTTTCTGAGAGCGGCTGGGCTCATTTCCACTCCCAGGAGCAGTGTGTTGAGAGCTTCAGTTGCTCTGCATCCTTGTCAACACTTGGCTCTGTCTCACATGTAATTTAATGCTGGGGTGTTTGGGTGTGTGTGTTTGGGTGTGTTTTCCCAGGGCAACCAGCAGGAATAAGACACTAAGTGTTGAAATTATGCCAGGTGCCTGTATAAGATAACCAGATACACCCAGAAGATATGTGAAGAAGTCTTGGCTAAGCTGAGCTAGTCAATCAGGGTCCTAGTAGAACCCAGGTTGCACATTCAACTGGAGTAATTTGAGGGGAATGTACTGGAGATAGGATTTACAGAGATGTGAGGAAAGTGCCGGAAATCTCCAAGGCTAGGGCACCGCCATCTCCTCGTCTGAGTGCACGAGGAAGGGAGTGGCTACTTGACCGGAAGAAGGCAGTCGTGGCGAGAAGGACCTCGCAGGGAGCGGCGCCATCGGTGGAGGCCAGTCTACCTGTGGGATCTGGCGAGGAGGGAGCCGGGAGAACCAGGTCCCCTACCTCACCCTCTCTGCTCTGTTCCTCTGATCTCCTTCCCGTGATCCCACGGATGAACCCAACCGGAGGCCCGTGGACAAGGATGCCCAGTTGTGTAGACCCATCTCAGCCCACCTCCGTGGGCAGGTGGATGGAGAGGGGTGGACAGTGGGTGGGTCTGGACCGGCAGAGGAAAGATTCGCGGCACACAAGGGCTGCACCAAGTCCGTTATTCCCCGTTAGAGCTCGCAGCGGAACATCGGGACCGGCCCACGCTGTAAACCGGGAACCCATAGAGTGATACCTAGCTCTGGAGTATTTATTTTGTTGTCCATGAGCCTTACTAAAAAATGAGGCACAAAGGGAGTATCTGCAGAAGAGAGGCAGAGGAAGCAGGGCTGGAGTAAATGGGCCGCCTCGCGTGATACACACACCATCAAGAAACACATGCAGGGCTAATTCGTTTTTGGAGATGACAAATTGTAACAAAAATGTCGAGATAGTTCATGTAGTTTTCCCCAAAAACTAACAGATGGATCTGTGAGAAACCACCTGCAAACCTTGCCTTTGTCAAGCAGAGACAGACGGCTGTCCTGGTTCCCACTCAGACAGGCAGCGGCTGATTTATTCTCCCAGGGCTCTTCAAAGGCAGGAGCCCCTCGGGCCCGACGACTCCAGGGCGCCCCCTAACGTGGCCACGGGGGCTGCACACACATTTTGGTGACTCCGATGGAGCGCGGCATCCTTGTGCTCGCTGCTGTCACTGTGTGCGAAGGTGCGCAGGGTGAAGGTGGCTGTACCTTGTCATGATTTGAAGGTGCTGTGACTTGAATTCCTGCTCCAGCTCCGGCCCTGGCTGACTTGCAAGGACAAACGCTCTCCTCTGGTCCTGTTGCTTTGGCTTCCCGGGCTGCCTTCATCCTCTCTCCAGTCACCGCCCCTCAAACCCTCCTCTGGGTGAGTGCTCCCCCCAAAACGCTCAGTCACTATATTCGGGGGCAACTTCGGCCCCGGGCCAAGCCAGGCAGCACCTCCGACCTCCCTGGACGCAGGAATTCGCTCAGAGATAAGGTCACGGCCCAATGAGATTAACGAGGGCTGGCAAGGCTTGCTCGTGAGACCCTGGCTGAGACGGTGGTAGAGGCCGGGAATGCTGTGTTTTGACGATGTTGTCCTGAGCTGTCAGGGACTCTGTGGGGAAGCAGCTGGGAATGGGGCCAGCCCAGGGAAGACGGACTGAGGGGTGTCCTGGGCCATCAACCAAGCGCTGGACCAGCCAAGTATACCTCTTCCCCTCTGCTGCCCGGGACAGCTAAGCTTCTGTCTGGGCTCAAGCCGCTCCTCGTCGCTGTCCTGCGGTCTGCATTCCCGAGCGTCGGGACTAATGCAGGTGGGTCAGAAGGTGGGCAGACAGTAGTCGGTTGCTGTATTCTCTCCCATGTCTCGTGCTTTCTGACCATAGTTAAACTCTGGGCACAAGGACTTCCGCCCTCACCTCCTGCCTGTGGGCAGGGGCTGCCCGGGGATGGAGGATGGCCCTCTGGTCTGCGCCTGCTCCCCTAGGGCCGCAAGTCAGGGGCAGGCAGCCCCCTGTGCACGAGTGTGGCTCGGGCTCACCTACCAGTGAGCACACAGGGGCTCCAGTCCCACGATGTCACGAGCACGCAGCAGGACCAGCCTCTCTTTCCGGAAGCTGACTTGAGTGGCACAGTTCACACTGAGCACAAGGACAGGTAGAGCCAGGGCAGCCCGAGCAAGGTCAAGTTCAGACTCGCGGAGGGGCAGGCCATAGTCCAGCTGAACCAGCCTGTGCGTGAAGGCCAGGAAGAGCTGCAGTCTTCCCAGCCCGGGGAGCTCCCTGAGCTGCATGCAGCTCTTTTGCCGGAAGTGGACAATAATGACCTTCTGAAGGTCCGAGAATCCTGAGCATTCAGGTCACAGGTGGTCCTCATGACCAGGTAGAAGGAGAGAAGGAATTCCATCCAGGAGAACTGTCGGCGAGCGAGCTCGTGTACGGTCTCCCTGCCGGGGGATAAGGGTGCGGGGGGTGCGTGTGTGTTATTTTGTTTGTATTTTTTGTTGTTGCTTTGAATGTTTCTCTCCTACACTTGCCTTTGCTGGGGGAGCTAATACAGTTTCATTTCCCCACCCCCTTGTCTTACTCAAAGGTGCTGGAGATGCCACCTCCAGGATGGGGCTGCCCGGGACTTTGGGTTCACACACGCCATTGCTGCCCGACGGCATGGCTGCGGCGGAGGTGGTCTAGCACCCTCCCCGGCTGGAGCAGCCTGCCTGACTCCGCGCCTCGGTGTGGGGTGTGATTCCCTGTCTGCTCGGCTGGGCTGCGGAGGGTGCACCGCGTAGAGGAGGCCGAATGCAGATGGAGCCGGCTTTGGCCTGCGAGCAATTTCTGACCTGCTTCCCTGGAGCCCGAGTCTTTCCGCACCTCAGTGGCCCAGGGGTGGCCGCAGGAGTGGTGGGCGGGGCTGCTGAGCAGAGGCCCTTGTACCAGGGCCGTCCTTACGCATTAGAAGGTCAGCCAGTGCCCTGGAAGCTCCAGGAGAGCAGACGAGGGTTGGTTAGCAAGGCAGAGAGAAAGTTAGGGAGTCGTTGGCGTGCACTAACGAGGAAGAAGAAGAAGAATTTCCTTTTGAATGGGTGCCTAGAGTGAGACATGATTCGGGACTGTCGCCAAACCCGAAACCCGCGATGGCCCCTGCCTTTCAAGTTCCTGGGCGTCCTTCCGTTCTGAGATAGGACAGCTATGGTCTGTTTTGCAACATTTGTGTGCTGGCCTTGTTTATTGAGAGAATTTCGCAGCCTCACCGAGGCATCTAATTTCACGCAGCATCTGCTGTTGATGTCACCGTTTGAGTATTTAGAAAAGAGGGAGCAAAGTCAGTGGAGAAAATAAAAACCGTCGCATTCCTTGCGACGGAGGGACAGAAGCGTTTCAGTTGGATGCTGAATGTCTTTGAAGCTGTCTTGCTGATAATCAAATGTGTGCCGTCTTTTGCCAAGTATCCTGGGCTGTCACATCTGCCATCGCCACCTGTGATCATTTTCTTCCTCTTTTGCACTAAATAATCAATTACAAGATTCTGGGTTTTCCTCCCCCCCTTCATTTATTACTGGCTCAAGACCTGGCTTCCGAGGGCGCCAGAGTGAGGACACGGGACATTCTGCTTCGGAGCTCAGGGCAGACGGTGGCTGAACTGTTTTTAGCTGGGCCAAGGACGGACACAGCCGCGGACAAAGCACATGAATATCTATCTGCTCCGAAAATAATCCCGAAAATGTGAAAACTTATACGATTCATTGCGTTGGAAGGCGTGGGGCTGAGCCAGGCAGTCTGGGCTATGGTTGGAACTGCGGCATTGTCCCAAAGTTTCTGGAGAGCTCTCTGGTGTATGCATCTTCTTACCGTGTGGCTCGGTGTGTCCAGCGCTGGGGGCCACCCTCAGAAAAGGGGTGGCACCCAGCACCCCGCAGAGGCTCCAGCTAGGTGAACGGAACGCAAATGTAAAGAATGATTCACGTTACGGTACTAACCCCCCACCAGAGGAAGCCACCTAAACAGTCAGTAGAACGGGACTCATTGCATTATGACGGACAGTTAGGCAGCCACCAGAAGTCAGATTTACTGAGCTCCTGACGGGGCCATGGTGCTGGTAAAGTGTTAAGTCATAAAGAGGGGTGCAAAGCTCTATGGACTCTGACCTCGCCATATGTATGCATGCAAAAGAGGAGGACGGTGAATTCACAAGTTATTTTTAATTTGTTTTCACGCCTCTTTGTACTTAAAAATTTTTTTTTTACAACGAACACACATTATAGAGCTTTGCGTGGCCATGACAATAGAACTCACTTTGAACTTGCACGCAGAGGGTGAAATATTCTTCACAAAGCCCTGCTATGCTGGGCAGTGCACAGAGATGTCAAGCCCGCTACTTTCTCAGCCCCGCCCCCCCGCCATGTCAGCAGATGCCAGATTCTCTTTGGTCTTGCGTTGGCAGAAGGCAGGAGCCCTATTCCACGGCCCCTGTGGTACTCAGGGGGTCCTGGTTGCCCACGGAAGGCAATGTGAAGTAGGATTGAGACATCGCTGGTCAGGTGGGGACCTTGATGGTGCAGCGTGGGGTCCCACGCACAGCCTGGGTCAGGCTGGTCCTGCAAAGCTCCTCACAGACACCCCTGGTCTCACGTAAACCTGCGCTGGGAGGCAGCTCTGCTTCCAGGTGGGGTGTGCTCTGGGTCTGGTGTGCCCATTAGCTGGAAGTCTCTAGAAATGCTGACGATCAGGCCCACCCTGACCTCCTGCCTCAGTGAGATCCCGGGCGCTGCAGGTGCAGCCCGGGTCGAGAAGTGCTTGTGGAGAAGTTTCCCTGGGAGAGCTGACGGGGGTCCTCGGAGCCCTGGGGACAGTGTACATGTTGGGGGACCTGGTGGTCACAGCAACCGATTTTCTGTGGATGGCAGGAAATAAACCTCGCCAAATATTCGTGACTGGTGTCAGGCCTCTTGAGGTGATGCCTGAGCCCAGGCTTATCACGTTGGTCAGGAAGTGTGGTTGGGGTCCCATGGGGGAGCCCCGGGGGCTGCCGGGCAGTCCTGGTCATCCCTTTCAGGGCTGGTTCTAGAACCCGGGCTGTGAAGGCGAACCCCTCAGCCCGGCTTGCCTCAGAATAACGAATGACGCTGGCTTATCTGTGTATTTTTCCCTAAAAATAGAAGTTGACAACATGTGGCAATGTAAGTTTTACGTGACTGTCAGCGGTCAGTTGAGGGGCAAGCCCTCTGTGTCGAGGTTTCTCTCTGGGTGGCACCTGTCAGATGTCCCCTGGCCTCTGCCACCACACATAGCAAAGCCACCTGGGAACCGGCAGGTAGGAGGGGCAGCGGCGGACACCAGTCCCCTGGCCTGTGCTGCTTCTGGTGAGAGAAAGCCAGAAAACCGAGAGAAACCGGGCAGTCTAGAGACCCCGAGGCGCAGCGGCTTCAGCCCACAGGGCAGCCCGGGAACAGATCCAGAATTTCTTTGCTGGTGCCATTTGCTTTGTTACGATGATAACGTTTTTCTGTTCTCGTTCCCGCCCCTCCCCTCCAAGTGAGACTCGGGCAGCTGTGTCTCCCGCTGTTTTCTCAGGTCTCTCTGAGGCCCTGTGCCCTTTAGGGAAGGTGAGCCTCTGTGCTGGTGTAGAGCTGGTTCGGCTCTGAGCACAGAACTGGCGGGGGCAGCGCGTGCCAGCCTCCTAGGGGCTGACGGGGTACGAACTCCCCCTCACCCCGTGGCCACACACACCTGCAGCCTACGGGTTCCATCAGCCGGGGATTCCTCCACAGCAGCTGAAACTCAACCTTCTTCTGACCCAACCTGCCATTCGCTATCCTTGAAATTAGAGACTGGAATCTAGGAACCCAGACTCAGCAGGCCACGCCCCCCGCACCCCACTGCCCTGAAGCACCCCCACTCCTATCTGCCCAGGGCTGGGCTGGAGGCTTCAGCTCCTGGCCCCTCCCCAGGTTGGTCGTCGCTTCTGCTTCCCCTGAGCGGCTTTCAGGTTGGGCCCTGCACACACGTGTCTCTGACCTGCACCCTCTTTTTCACCTCCACTGCCTCCCACCCACACTCCTCAGGTTTACCCCGGACTCACGTCCTTGGGGTCCCACCTCCCCCTCACCCCAGGGCTCACCAGCGCCCCCAGGGCCTTGCCCACTTGCTGCAGCTGTTCCGATTTACAGCTCTCACCCTGGTGCACACTATCAGCAGGGAATTAGCTGTGTCACCTGGCCCCAGGTGTGACACACTGGTAGGTTGGGACTGCCAGGCACTGACTATTGGGGGTTGGCCCTCTGAGGAGTTGTTGTCCCTCACCTGGGCGTCGTGGGGCCTGGGGGCTGGGGCCTGTGACCCTGTGGGACTGGGCTGGACGTGAGAGCTCGCCGGCACTTGATTTGGCCTTGAAGTGACCAGGGTGTGTGTGCAGCTGAGTCCGAACCCGAACCTCACTGGACTTCCCCTGTGTGAACCCATGGGTCTGGTGCCACCGTGGCCGTGTGTGCGTCCCCGCCGAGCTGGGACTACGGGGCCCTGCCACAGAGAGGTTTTGGCGCTGAGGCTCTGCTTCCCCGAGGACAGAGCCTGCGGTCTCGCCGGTGTCTTTCCCTGGTGCTCACGGTGGTGCACAGTCCTTCCCACTCGCGCAGGCTTCCGTGTGGGAAACGGCCCTCGCTCCTCGGTGTCCCTGTACAGGAGATAGTGTCACCCTGCAGCACTCTGCCCAGGGCGAAAGTGCTTGGCGCCGAGACACAGGCAAGGAGCAGGGGCGTAGCTGCGGCTGGCTGGAGGAGATGGGGGCGGGGGTGCCTCGGGCGTCCCCACCCTTCCTTCTGGGTGGGGATTCCTTGTGCTTGAGCTCACGGCACACGCAGAAGCTCGGAGACCTGAACTGGGACCTCAGACACCTTGACCTTTAGTTCTAGGATGAGTGTCCCCGATGCTCCTGCCAGGGAGCGAGACGATGGGTCTGTCCGTGTTTGCACAGGTGGCCCGTGCTGTGCCCGAGCCCATTTCCTCTGAGCGTGGAGATGGATTCAGCGGGTGCCTGTTCCACCCCCTCCCCAGGACGAGGTCCTGAAGGTGCAAAGGTGAATGGACGTGGGGAGACAGCCACAGACATGCATATGGGGTGTGTAGCCTGTAGCTGTCTGTGCACGCTCTGGCAGGGGGAGGAAGCACGTGGATGCAGGTTGGGGGTTCAGGGTTGGGGTGAAGTGTCCCTGGTGAGGAGGCGCAAGGCCGGGACGGTCCAAGTTGTGCTGCTGTGACGAGTACCCCACATCTCAGTGGCTTGAAATATAACGGGTATTTCTTCATCCGATCAAGGTCGGAAAGGGGCCCGGCCAGCTGGGGCATGTTGGGTCCCAGAGGACAGCCCTTTGGGAATGACTGGAGTGTTTCCTTGTGACACAGTGTCTCTCACTGTGACGCTGCTCTGTTCATGCCTGCCGAGACCAGATCCAGGAGGAAAAAGAGACAGCGTCACGCAAGAGGGTCACAGTGCACCCCCAGCTGGGGGGCTCCTCGAGGGTCAGAGCCTGCCCCTCTGTGTCCTGCTGTCCCAGCCCCATTGGACCCCAGGAAGGTTGTCGGGGTAGCCACTGCAGGTGACAGGAGCTCAGAGAGCTGTGTAGGTGCTGCTGGGACAGAGGGCTGATCTCGGAGTCTTGCCCCCACCCAGTGACTCATTTCCTTGACGTAGTTCTAGCTTTTTCATCTTGGCCTTCAGTGAAGGAAGTGGAATTGGCTCTAGCCAGCTCATCTGGAGTGACAGGCAGCGGCCATCCGAGGGCCTGGGACAGCAGAAGTTGGTCTCTTGCTCACATCAGAGTCCTGAGGGAGAGCTCTGGGGGCCAGCTGTGGCCTCGGCTGAGGTCTGCCCAGGGCCATGCTGTGCTGGGCATGCGTGACAGTTGACTAGGAGCGTCACACAGAAGGTGTTGCCCACATTGGCCCACGGTCCCTGGCGGAGGAGACAGTCACACGGCCACACCTAAGTATAAGAGAAGCTGGGAGGTGTCATCTAGCATGAGCCCAAACAAGGGGCAGTGCCTGGAACTCTTAGGGTTGGGGGACGCTTGGATCGGAAGAACTTAATCAAAGTCACAAGCCTCACTTCTTCCTTCCCTGCTTGTCGAGGGCCTGGACCACGCGCTGGGAAGAATGGACCCTGAAGTCATTGAGAACGTGGCCTGGGTGAGGCTCATCACCGTTCCCCTGGAAACCAGGCCACATTTTTGCTCAGGAATGTCACATTTCAGGAATGTTTCTGCTCAGGAATGTCAGCATGTGGGAAGAGTTGTCCCTCCCAGGAGCACGCCCACCTATTGAGACTTAAAGCCATCCCCGTCACTCGTGACGGCTCGTCTCCAGGTGAGCAAGTCCGGGGCAGAACTTTGTGGCTCTGGTGGTCAGTCATCCCTGCACATGCCGGTGCGCGGGGCAGGTGCAGCGTCCCTGGAATCCACAGGGACACTGCAGCACGTCACCAAGGCTGGCACCTGCGGCCCTTCCCCGTGGCCCACACCAGAGCCTGTCCAGCCTCTCGGAGGAGGCTCTTGAACATGAACACAAACCCATTCCATCAAGTGCAAGTCCCTTGTGGTACCGGCCGAGAATCAGCACTTGACTTTCTGCCCAGGGACTCAGGGAGCAGGTGTTTTTACAGAGAGAGAGGAACCGCTGTTTGTTGAACTTACTTGGGCCTATTTAAAAACGTCTGTGGTGTGCGTGGGGAAGATAAGTATGATAGCGCCCCTGATTGTGTGTGTTTTCTCACTTGTCTGACATCTCCAGAGTTTCGCTGACTGTAATCACGTTAAGGGGAAATGTGTCTAAACCGATAACAACCTGGGTCGTTGACTTTAACAAGGTCCTGGATTCCGCATTTAATTCCATCCAAGCTCTTCTTTGAGGCCAGGTTTCCGGGGACCAGTGGCGTCTTGGTGAGCGTGCTCCGCAGCTCACAGTGAGCAAAGCAGCTCTGTCATAGTCGAGGAGCCGCAAGGGTGGCCCTCCATGGTGAAGAGGAGGGGGCAGGTGGGCCCGAGCGCACACGTGGGACAGAGGGTGAGTGTCCAAGGAGACAGATGTCACAATCGTAGGAAACTTCATCCTGTGCACTGGATCCTGTGTACTCGACCATGTGTACACGATTACGAGTTTGTGACCATGTGCATGTGATTGTGTGTACATGGTCATGTATACATGCTGTGTGTACATGATCACATACACACAATCTTGTGGGCATGATCATCTGTACATGACCATATATATGTTACCATGCACACACGATTATGTGTACACCATTGTGCATACATGGCCATACGTGCATGGTCGTGTATATGGGGTCGTGTGTACGCGATCATATGCAACATAATCATGTGTATGTGGCCATGTGCAGGTGACCGTGTGTATGTGATCATGTGTATGTATTCTCTTACATCCCACTGCTTTATCAGATTTGATTGGTTAGAAGCAAGTCACAGGTCCCTGGACACCTGAGGGCACCGCCGGCAGGGGCACAGCAGGTGAGGGTGTGAACGCCACGAGGGTCGTGGGCCCCCTTTGAGCGTGTCCATCACAGATCCTAGGACATGCGTATCAAGTCTTGTCATCAGAATACATTGAGCAACTAAACGCCCAATATTAGCTTTTGTGTGGGTGAGTAAATGTTCTGTTTTTTTATTAAAAAAAAGAGACAGATAGGATGTCAGTTGCACGAGGGGCCTGCTGGCTTGAAGTATGTTATTTCTTTAAGTTGCGGTATCAGAATCCAATGATGTTTCCATAAGAGAAAGCGCCAAGGAAAAATCCCACAAGTACATTTGAGAACCTCCAGGGACTCCGTAAGCCCCAGGAAGAGAAACAGCCACTTCAGAAACTGAAATTTTATTCCACAGACATGGCTTTTGATGGAAAAATATCGCAGTGAAAGGGAGGTTTTTATATTACACAAATACTTTTTTTAGACTTTCAGCCAACTGACAACAGAAAAAAGTTAAAAATTCTCAAGTAACCGATAAAATCCCCTGGAATAGATTGGTGAACCCTTGGCTTTGGACACGATCATGAGAAATGTCATGTCCAACCGTCACTCTCATCGTCCACGAGTCTGATGTTGTCAGATTTATGGAGACCGCAGCATTTGTGTTTCCGGACGTGGAAGAAGAATCTCGAACGCGCTGATTTCTGGCTTATGACATCTTCCAGATCGAGCGCAATATATAAGAAATACTACCATTGTTACCCCAAGAAGACCACGGGAGAGAATTTGGAGAGAAACGAGATATTTCACTAGTTGTTTTGAAACTGAATTTAAAGCAACGGTCTGCGTGCGTTTGTGTAACGAGATACCAGAGTGATGAATAACCCTCCCTGTTTTTCCAACTTCGTCTGAACTTTTCAGTACAACGTATTCATTATTTTCTCAGCTATTTGCTGCACGCACCCGGAAGAGGCGTGGGTTAAACGTATTCATTACAATGAGTAACGGGGAAGAGAGGCAGCAGGTGCCCCTGCCCGGGTCCTCCGGATGACTTCATCCTTCAGGTTGTCTGAGATCTTCGGTTCCCGCTGGGCTGGGCGGCGGGCTCGGCACAGGGGACTGTCCTCCCGAGGCCCAGGACTTCTCTGGGAGTTCTGCCGAAGCCTGGGCACGTGTTCCAGGACGTTCGGGTTGCCCTCTAGCCCTTCCGCTCTGACCAGCTGGAGCCAAGACCAATGTCCAGACAGCTTCGAGGGCAAGGGGCATGTCTGCAAAGAGAGTTCACTTGCCCGGAAGAGAGATGATGTCCTGCCGGCCCAGCCCATGGGGGTGGGAGAAGGTGGGAGAGTCGGCTGCATTCCAGGGCCCAGGGCGCCGCCTCTGTCCCCTTGGGAGCTTATGGTGGCCAGCTCCATTGTCCTTCCCCCAGCACCAACGGTCCTGTAGACTGCAGAGGGCTGGATCCCTTTCCTTCCAGCAACTTCTCACGCAGACCGGAAAGGAACAGTCTGAGCCACACTGAGGGGATGTCTAACCGCAAGCGTTTGTATGGCTTGTTTGCATTTTGGTTCTCTCAGCGAGCCCCGTCCGTCCTGACGGGCAGCTGGAGGGAAGCCTCCGCTGAAAGGTTGCCGGGGACCCGGACGGGAAACCCCGTCCTGCAGCTCACGCGTCTCTGCTGGCGCCGCCTGGAGCCTGGTGCGGTGGCAAAGGCACCAGAGCCTTCTGTTCGGTAGCCAGGTTCCCAGGCGCCCTGGGTTCTTGTCTCGGGCGTGACTTTCAGAGGCGTGATATTCACACTGCCACCGTAAGTGGCTTCTTCCTCCCACGCTCCCCTTTTAGGCTCTGCTTCCGGAGGGGACGCGGCGCATCACTTCCCCTCCGGGTGCCCCGCTCCTGTCGGCTCTATCGGGTGTGTGCTGGCTCTCGCGGACGTCGGTATTTATTCTGTACGAATTACACATTTTGAATCAGCATTCCTCGTATACCCAATGCTCTCCACTTTCAATATGCAAATATTCTTTGTGCTCCAGAAGGAAATTCCTTTGTTAGCTAGGAGTGCTTGGAAGAATTGTCCTGAGGTCTCATCTGCTGGGCCTCCGTTTTTCTGGCACTTTCTCTTCGGCCTCTCTTGGTTGGCTGCTGGGTGTCTTTGCAATGATGATGCGGACGTAGGGGGTGGGAAGGCTTGGGGGGACTTGGTGGTCTCCACAGTCGTGTTGTGCGGTGCAGAGGGTCTCGTGACTGAGATGGGGAACAACGGGCTAGTGCCTAACGTCATCAGCACCTGGAAGAGGCCCGAGCCCCTGGGGTCAGTGGGTCGGCCCTAGTCCAGGGGCTGCATCCTCTTCCTTGGCTGGCTGCTTTCTGGAAGTGGGTGCCCCAGGCTGGCTGATGTGCGGGGGTTCGTGAAACCCAGCCCCTCTGGGTGCTGCTCCCCTAATCGGTCTAGACCGAGAGTCAGAAGGCGGAGGGACTTGCCTGCTTCGCTGCGTGGCCTCGGGCGGGGCTCCGGGGTCTGTCTTGCTCTCCGTTTTTCCATCTACAAAAATGAGGAAAACGGTGAGGCTATTTCTGAAATGACGAAGGTTCCTTTGCCTCCCTGTTTTGGTCCAGAAGGGACTCGGGTGCAGGGCTAAGTGTGGGTCACTGTGTCTTCACGGACAAGGAGGCGAGCACAGAGTTTTGGCACGTTGTGGACTTTGGCAAGGCCCCTCGGTGGGCCGGCTTGTTCATGAAGGGGCCCAGGCCTGAGAGCCGTGCCCATGGGGTCCCTGCTCAGGGAGGCATCTCTAGTCCACCTCCGGCAACCGCGCCAGAAGGAGGTTTGAGCAGCGCAGAAAGCACGAGGGAGAAGGACATTTAAGACAAAAAACAGAAGAGGCTGCTGAGAGAGAAAAACCAATTAGAGTCCAACCAGAGTTGCCAACCACTTACCTGTTCCCTCGACGAGGGGCTTTCTCCATGTTGGGGAAATGTGAATGCAACCAGCGCATCAGAAGCTTTAAGAACCCATTAATTTTGGCATTATTTTTCTGTTCCAAAACCAAAGTGAGGATCATCAACAGTTTAAAGGGCTTTAAAACGCCGGCACCATCCCTCAGAGGCCCCGGCGAATCTCCAGAAGGGTACGGAAGTGGACGTACCCTTTCCGAGAGCTCCCCGAGCCGCCCCGTCCTCCCGCCTTGATGTCCGGCACCCGTGGAAGGTGCCGGTCTCCCGGGGCTTCCGGCGGCGCTTCGTGGGAAGGAGAGCGGAGTGGGTGAAGGAGTCAACTTGAGTTCTTTCCGTGTTTGTGACGGTAGGAAGCTGATTTCTAGATGATCTCACAAATACATAGAAAACATAAAAAGAGGCAAAATTATGCAGAAGCACATAAATTATGCAGATGATGGAAAGCCTATGCAAAACATGGTATGCACACATAACAGCGTATTTCCCCCGGGGCCAATCCCATCCTTTGGGTACCTTTTGAAGCATCTGAATATTCAGAAGGAAGCAAATTTATTATAATTTGAAAAATACCACAATAAATAAAGCTGAAAGAGTAACGCGTATTGTGTAGGAAGTCGGAAGCTCACAGCCTGGCCATCTCCCCCGTCTGACCAAAGCCCAGGGCTACCGGATGCGTTCACACCTTAGCCCCATGATCCGCGGCCGTACTTCATCCTCTTCACAAGTTGTAGGAAAAACATTCAGTCATTCAACAAACGCTTGTTGTCACCACAGCATCAGTCCACCTTTTCCACCACCCAAACGATGCTTCCTGAGAGCTAATGTGCCAGGCATCGAGCTGGGCCCTCATTGACCTTGTGATGTAATGGGGAAGCAGACTGCAGAAATAAACGGGGAGCACCCAAGGGAGACCAGGCAGAGGATGTGTGTGCGGACCTGCTCCAGCTAGGGTGCAGCCAGCCTCCCCTGTGTGGGGCACCCTCCCCTGAGTGGGGCAGAGACGCAAAGGCAGGCGGGGAGGGGCGCAGTCTGTAGTGAGATGGGGGAGGTACCGTGGGCTCAGGGCACCTGGGGCGGCTCCTGGAAGGGCTCCTCGGCAGCCTGCCTGGCCCTCTCTGCTGGCCCTGCACTGGAAGTGGAGCCGGGGGAAGCTGGCTGGCCCTGCCCAGGTCCCGCCCATCCTGGTCAGCGTGGCAGGGGGTGTGGCTGGGCTTCCCGGGCTGGTGGCAGCAGAGGTGGTGGGTGAGTCCTGCTGCCACCTGTGGTCTGGTCGTTGTCTGGTTGTATGTTCAGTCTCCCAAGACTGGTCCCTAGGGATCACGCCCACGGGAGCTCAGGGCCCTGAGGGTGTGGGAGAAGGACCACCACACCACTCACAGAGGCCTCTCGGCGACGGGAGTGACTGTTCCTGCACCTCGTACCAGTCAGCGCAGCTGCTGTAACAAACTCCACAGACCGGAGCGCCAGCAACAGAAACCCCCCATCTCAGAGGCGGGGAGGCCTGCGCGGCGGGGGGGAATCCGTTCCAGACCTTTCCCCGGCTCCGGGCGGCCTCGGGCGTTCCTTGGCGTGTGGGCGGCCGTCTTGGTCCTGACTTTTCACTTCCTCTCCCCTCTCCGCGTGTCTGTCTTCATGTCCACCTTCCCCTTTTCATAAGGACACCGGTCACCCTGGATCAGGTCCACCCCAAGGACCTTGCCGTCACTTGACCCTCTGCGAAGACGCTGTCCCCAAACAAGGTCACCTCACAGGTCCCGGGGGGTTAGGACTTCAAGTCGTTCTGGGGACGCCGTCCATCCCGTGACTCACCCGAAGAAAGTTCCGTCTAGTTGGAGCCTGGCCGTTTTCAGGAAGTCAGTTCTTGTGCTTAAAATTATGAAATAAACGTTGCGTCCGCGGAAGATACTCAGCTCTACACCAGCAGGCTGCCTCGGCCCTGCTGAACGTTCTCAGCAGTAAGACCTGGGTGGGGATCCCGTCGGGGGCTGCGGGAGGCTGTGAGACAGGGAGACAACCGAGCATTCCCAAGGGTGGCTGAGCCAGGGGTGGCCGGTTGCCACCCTCGGGGGCTTCGGGGTTTTACGAAGAGCTGCAGTGCTGGGGGCATGTTCCGCATTGTTCCCATTTCAGGAACTTGGTCTTTGTACCCGAGTGAGGCGCGGCCCTCCATTTAAAACCACCCCCTGAGCCTCATCCGTGGAGGGGGAAGCCTGCCTCGCCAGCTGGGCTTCAGAGGAGGTTTTAACAGAGGCAGAGGCTGAGGCAGGAGCGACCTTCTCTTGGAGCTCCTGGGCCGCCCTCCACACCCCAAGGAAGGCATGGGCCCCTCCAGGTGCCGGGAGCCCAGGCAGGGTCCCAGGCAGCTATGGCCGGCTGGCTGTCTAACCGCTCCTCCCTGCGGTGACACCTGCGTGCAAATGTGTGCACACACACAGAGTGTCTGCTCATTTCCACTTGAATCACAAGCTTAGGTGAAGCAACCGGACTTTCTAGGCAGGCCACCATTTACCCCTGCTCTGGGGTCATGGTCCCCTGCTGACAGGGTCTGCACAGGTCGGTGGCGTCTCCCTGCGCCTCCTAGTGGGGGGCTGGCTGTGACATGGGTGGGGGGTGCCTTTTGGATACTTTTTACGGGACATGAAGATGATTGCATTTGAGACCTCTGGTGGCCTCGGAAGTGGGCAGCGCCCCCTGAAGACAGTGGGGTTGATTTTGGCAGTGATGAGGAAGAGGCTGCTTTCTTCCACGTGAGAGCCAGCAGCTGACGCAGCTGGGTCCGCCTCACCCTGGGGGAAACGTCTGCGGGCCGAGGCCAAGAAGTCACCCCCGGCCGTGCGTAGGTTAGCGCCCAGGTCCCTGATTCAAGCTGGCCTTTCCGCTCCGGAGCGGGGCCAGTGTGCATGGCGCTAAGGGCCACGCCGGTGCTGGTACGTTCTCTGATGGGCACTGGACACATGGCCTCGGTCCGGAGTTATTGATGACATGCTTAAAAAAAAAATAGGCCGAAGCCATCTCTTTCCTCCCTCTGAGGGGCTCAGATGTTGGCAAAATAAGAAGCTTGACTACGTCTTGCTCCCAGTTGTGATGAAAACAGGAATCAGTGAGAGGTCGGAGGCGAAGCCTCATCTGGGAAGTTATGAATGAATAATTCTAATCACTTTCCGAGTTGTGAGAAGTCAGTTTGTTTTACATGGAGATGCAATATGTGCTCGATCTCTACCTGTGCGATTAGAATTCCCGCCCCTCCCCCGCCCTGGGCTCGGTGTTTGTTTCATTACAGAATGGAATTTTGAGCTCTTATTTTCAGGTGTATTTCACCTCATGCATTTCAATGTCTGTCTGCCCCGAGTCTCTCCTCCTGGAGAACACTTCATCTCCGTCTCTTTCTCATATCGGCTTTAGGAGGTGGGGAGGAGCTGGGGGTGCTTTCTCTAAGATCCCGACCCTCATTGGAGCAGACACCCAACCTCCTCATGAATGCTTTTGGAAGAATGTGCCAATTTTCAAGACGGATGATGATTGCTTAGCGCCGCTAAGAAAAATGGGGTTGCCAGGCCGGCCTCAGCATCATACGTCGACGAAGCCCAAAGAGTGGGGATGCAATGATGTTGAAAAATATCTGCTCGCAAAGGGCAGTCAAGGTCACAAGTTCAAAATCGGCAGGTTTCAGAAGTGAGTGGAAACTGTGGCTTATGAAGAGGAATCAGACCACTTTGGGATTGGAGGGGACCAGAGAGGGGACAGGAGCAGGCTGGTCAGGGTGGGCTCTGCAAACCCCACAGTGGAGCAGGGGCTGGGGGCATGGCAGGGCACCCAGGGACAGAGCCTCCCAGGCTCAGGGCGTGGGCAGAGCTGGGGCGCAGCTGCGGGCACGCTCCAGCTCTGATCGGTCCAGCCAGCCTCGCCCCGTCGGGAAACCTGGGAACCATGGGGGCTCAATGTCACCATGCACAAACGTGCCTGCTTTCCCTTTTTGCAAATGCATGAGGGTGTTGGGGTTAGTGGGGCACCCCTTTGTTGTCAGGCCCCGGAGCTGGCAAGGATAAGTCTGTGGGTGGTGTGTATGGGGGTGAGGAGCTGGGGATGGAAGAGGGCCCTGGGAGGACTGAGGAGCCCAGAAATGCTGGCAGGGCCACCAGGGGCATCAGAGGGCCCATTACGTGGGTGAGTCTTGCATAGAAACATCTCGATCCCCATCGCCATAGTCCAGAGGTAGGTCGGCCAATCGGCGGGCAGCCTCCCCAAATCCATTTCTGCTCCCACGGCGCTCTTTGGCCACTGCCCTGCTCATTAGCGCCTCTGCCCGCAGAACGGGGAGTTGGGAGAAAGCAGCTGATTCATATTTCAGTAGCCGGGTTGGCTCGTGGGGCACAGGCACTGGGCTAATGAAGCTGAGGTCAGAGGTAGGAGCCCCAGGCGGGCCTGTTAGCTGGCTTCGGCCCAGAGCACCAGCCTGGCCGCCTGGTCCGCATGTGTGTTCCCGAGAATCGAGGGGAGACCCCACGGAAATCGCTCTGTGCCAGCGGAAACCCCCCCGATGCCGGTGGCCCGTGGTTCCATTGATCAGGTCTGGGTGATTGGGTGTGATCTGTAGAAATTGGGTATTTCCAGTCATTGCGGATGATTTGGACTCTGTGGTCAGTAGACCTTTCTAAAGAGTTTTAATATTTAATAAGCTGTGTGCCGTGTGTATCTCCCCGGGACGGCCTGATTGCGCGCGCGCTCTCTCTCTCTCTCTGTCTGCCATTCACTGATTTCCAAATGACCTGCCCTCGGCCTTGGGAGGGACGGGATTTCATCTGGGGGGACAGAGTCCACATGGTTATATTTATGCATCTTTTTATTGAAGAAGAATGTATTTATTAAGCAGTTACTATGCAGCAGGCATTGTCTATGCATTAAGGCCTCACAGCTGAGAATTGGTCAATTCTGCAAAATAGCCACATTGGCAGCCTTTCTAGCATTTTAAGTGGGTTGGGTCTTATCAGAGAAATGGTGTCAGATGGGCACTCAATTTATCGGGACGGCCATTTAGTGGGTTATATAATGTCTACTCACTGGGGGGTACCCTGCAAACTAATGTAATATTGCATGTCCATGGAATTGAAAAATAAAAAGTGATTAAAAAACAAAACCAGAAATATTTAGTCCGGTTAAAAAAAAAAAAAGGAAAAATACAGGCTCTGTCGATGATCACAGGCCTGGGATGAGTCCACGGCAGAGCCGCTGTTTCTGAGGCTGGGCCGTAGAGCGCGGGCTGGCTGGTGCGGGCCAGCTTTCCACAGCTGCAGGAGAGCCGGGTGGCTGGGTCTCGGGTGGCAGGTGGCATTTGCACACACGGAAGGACTTGGCAGGGAGAGAGCATGAGACAGGTTGGCTGTAGTCAAGTACCTGGGTGTTTAAAAAATGATCAGGAACCCTTCGGCCCCAACGTGCTTCGCGTCGGCAGACGCCGCTAAGGTGAGCTGCTTTCCGAAAACATCCTCTTCTTCCCCCCAGTTGGATGACGCTCCAGTTACGTCCTGCTTGTTCCAACAGCGAACAAACCAGATGTGTTCCTTAATCCACGGCCCCACATGTGACGCGTCTAGAGTCCGTAGGAACAACCGGCGTTAACAGGATGTCCCGGAGACCTGGCTCAACGATAGGCAAAGGTCTTGCGGCTCTGTCTGCCCTTGGCGTTCCTCGGAAAGTGGGTTGAAGCACTTCCTGCTTAGTGGGAGACACACGCCAGAACTGGGCAGCGAAGACGATGGTGCCAGGCAAAGGGAGAGAAGTGTGTCGCATTTTACTGAGTCGTGGCTCACTGTCATGGCTCACTGTTGGGCACTGCTCGAGCAGGCGGGGCAGTGGCGGGGGTGTGTGAGGCCCACTGTGTGAGCCCCACTGTGTGAGGCCCACTATGGAGCTGGTGCATGAGGTGGAGGAGAAGGGAGGGCCCAGGGGGCTGAAGGATAGTGAGGACAGTGGACGACACTCTGAGACCAAGCATGAGCTGCCTGAGTGAGTGGAGAGTCCCAGACACCCCGCTGCATTTTAGAAACTGGGAGCACCTAGTTTTGACCTGAGGCACCCACCTGGTTGCAGACCATCCTCTTTCGTGGTCAGAAAGTCCTTCTCCCTGCAGCTTGTAGGGTCAGCTGATGGGCAGCTGTCCCCACGACCCTTGTGCAGACGGCCTGCAGGACGTCTGGGCCAAGGATGGCTTTGGTCTGACGGCCTGACCTGGAGGCTTCCGCCGTGGGTCTGGTCACCCCCGAAGCTGAGGGAGGAGAGGTGCCCGGTGGCCCTGCATCCAGCGAGCACGCATGTTCACAGGAGGCCCCGGCACAGCGGAGACGGACACGCCGCATCCCCCCGGCCCTCACCCCCCCCCCCGAAAACCTGGGAGTAGACACGCAGAGGCAGCTCTGACCCTTTGCCCCCGCGTGAACGCCGGATCACAGCTCGAGCCCGCAGCGGTCCGAGGGCCGGGGGGCGGAAGGACGTCGTCTGTCTTCGGGAGCGTTTACAGTTCGAAGGCTCACAAAGGACCATGTTCCGCAGGCCAAGCTGGGGGAAGGAAAAGAGACAGGGCACTTCTCCTGCTGGGGGCGGGGGGGGGGGGGATGAGAGAGAAAGACAAAAAAACCCCAAGCAAACAAACACACGAAAACAACCCTGTGACAGGATTTTCATTTTTCTTTCACAGACGTTTTGCTTTTTCATTAATGTTTTCTCCAGGGAGGCGCAAGAGCGGGCGAAGGGAGCTGTGCAGGGGAGATAGCCTCGCCGAGATTAAACAAATCTCCGTCGCCGTGTGTCCATCTGCCCGTCCATCTGTGAATAACCTGTAATTATTAATAATATGAGTGATGTCACGCACATTCTGGCAGGGACGCGGCGCCCCAGAGAGCACTCCGGAGCCAGGCGGCGCCGGGCGGAGCCGAGCGCGCGCCGTGTGTGTGCGCCGGAGCTGCGCGCAAATCTGCTCGCTGGCTCCTGCTCCCTGGGCGGCGGGGCCGGGAGCATATTGGGTTTTCTCATAAAATTCCGACGAGATCAGCTTGGCCGCCTCTCAAAGGAACACCTCTTCCGTAAAAAAAAAAAAAAAAAAAAAAAAAAAAAAAAAAAAAAGGTGGGGGGTGCACACAATCCAGCCAGAAATGTCACTGGAAGGGGGCCTGTTGCCAAGTGGGGCGACCTTAAATTTAGTGACAACCAAGTGTTTGAAAGGGCTCGTCCAAGAGGGTGACAGGGGGCGGGGCGAAATTGTTAGCACTGTCCGGGAGCTCAGTCTCCGTTTCCCGTTAAAATGCTCAGGAAGCCACTGCAGGGCGGGGGAGGGGGCAGTGAAAAAAAAAAAAAAAAGAAACTTCCAATACAAGCCACCCCCTAAAGCTACTAGGATTCCTGAGTATTCCATGAAGACTTACTAAATGTGGCACCAGGGACGGAGCTGAAGAACTGAGACCCTGCAAGCGAAGGTCCAGGCTGGGGCTTGGGAAGCCTCTGGCCCGGGCAGGTGTGCCGCCTGCTGAGTGGCAGCTCCCCGTGGGGGCAGGGCGCAAGCTGAAGGATCCCGAGGTGGCCCCCCGGTGGGGCCTCGGCCCTTTCCTTGGAGCTGGCTTCCACAGGGGCTTTTGTTGGGCTGTTGATCGCTGATGCCCTGGCCCCTGGAACAGGGCGAGGTAGCAGGCACTCAGTTAAAATGTGCTAAGGGGGGTACCGTGAGGGAGTCTGCCATAGGGGCCTGACATGAGAGCCAGCTGGCACCTGGCCCGAGGGTCCAGCTCAGTTCTGGGGCTGCCAGTCAGGGGCTGGGCGGTCGGCGTGCTGGGACCAGGGGAAGAAGGGCACTCCTTCCAGGTGATGTGAGCATCACACGTGCCCTTTCTTCCCTGGAGCTGTCCCTCGAACAGCGTTGTCCCCTTTCCGACCATGAAGCTGCCCTTGGCCGTCCCCATGGTGTTACCTGAGCGGCGGGAGGGTACACAGCCGCCTCCCGGACAGCCCACTCCCTGACATATTGGAGAGGGCAGCTGGTCCTGTTGCAAAACTTTCCTTGTTTCAAAGAAAAAGAAAAAGGACCAGAAGAGGGACGAAGGCTAATCTCACCCTGGAAGTGACCTCCCATGGGAAAGATTTTGGCAAAGGGCTCTGATCTGCTCCCTGGAAGAATGTATCTGTTAAGTGGTGGAGTCGGATGGTTCTTGGGAACCCCAAAAGTTAGGACTGATGCTGTCAAACCACAGACGTTAAAAAATGTGCTCCTGCTCGTGGGACCAGGAGAAGGTACCAGCGACAATGGCTGGCTTTTCTCAAGCAGGTCCTGTCTGCAAGATCTTGTACACGAATTATCCCATTTGCTTTTCCCAGCAAGGTAAACACCATCGCCATCCCCACGCTGTAGAACTGGGAGCCAGAGAGATGAAGCAAATCTCGGGGGTCACACGGCGGAAGGCTGGGGTCCAAGACAGTCCCGCTGAATGAGCTGCAGCCCCAGGCACCGACCCCGGATGTGCGAGAAGCTGACCCAGAGAGGTTCAACAGGAGAAAAGGTGGAACAGGGCGCCAACGTCCTCGGAGGGCTGAGGAAGAGGTGTTACCTATTCCATTCTGAAGCTTAGTACAATAAATGCCGCATAACTATCGATGAAATGAATGGAGACCAGGACTCGGAAAGTGCGGTGATCCAGGTGGGCGAACAGAAAACACAACCGGAGCCCCCACCCTGGTATGAGCCCTGCTGGGGCCCAGCCTCCCCTTGTGGAGTCCGGCAGGGCCCCTCCCTGTCAGTCACTGCTCTGGCTGCCTCCGGGCAGAGCGCCTGCCAAGCTCCCGGTGGTCTTTGGCTCTCCCTGCCGAGTCTCCCTGGGCTCGCTAAGCTGGATGCTCAGTTTCTTCTCCACCCCCCCCCCCAACACCCAGTACCTGGACCTTCCCCTGGTGGGATACTAGTCACAGTCCCCATGCTTCCACTCTGAGCCCTGCCAGACTGTGAGCTTCTCGCGATAGGGACCCCGTGTCTGCTTCCCCGTGCCTCCGTGACAGTTTATGGAGAGCCTGGCGCGGTGGAAAGGGCTTGCTAGCCGTGTGTTGGACCGTCCTGAATTACAACAGCCTTCTTAAGTTATTAAGAAAGAAGAATTCTTCAAAAGGAAAACGGAGCACATTTAGAAGAACCGACATGAAGACAGCGTCCGACTTCTCCACCGCAGCCTGGCAGGAAGCAGTGACAGACAACCATCTCGTGGTTCCGGAGGAAGGCTGGGAGCGGCAGCGGTTTGGCCGAGGCTGCCGAGACAGAGGAGCTGGCCAGGTGGCGGAGCAGCGGCAGGTTATTCTGTGATGGTCCCGGAGGCTGGAAGCCCAAGATCCAGGGGGCCGCAGCGCTGGCTTCTCCAGAGGCCTCTCTCCATGGCTCGCCGAAGGCCGCCTTCCCCCCTTGTCCGCAGGCGGCCTTCCTGTGTGTCCTGTGTGGGTGCAGGTTCGTCTTTGCACGGGGACGGCACTCAGACCCGAGGGCTTCGTCTTGACGTAATCATCCCTTCGAAGACTTTGTCTCCAAACACAGCCACGTTTTGAGGCCCTGGGCTTAGGGCTCTGCGTACGGATTTGGGGTGATGTGATTCAGCCTAGAACATGAGCCAGCGTATCTATCATCTTTACCTGAAGGCAACAGAAAGACCCTGTAAGACTTGTCCTTCCCGTGCCTTAATGCCCAACACACCTTTTCCTCTGGGACCTGGAAGGCTTCGGTAGGCCTGGGACAAAGGTCTCGAATAAAAATTCGACCACGGGAAACGCTCTTGCTGACCATGCGCCTAACCACCTGCTGGAAAGGTAAGTGAACTCAGGACTGGGAGACGGGCGGCTCTAGGTAGAGCGGAAGTAGGTGAGACCCTGCGGGGCGGAGGGTCACCGGCAGGTCTGCCCTGCTGTGTGATCTTTGCCGCACCTGAGGCCGGTTCCAAGTACTTCGGCCTCCGCTTCCTCGCGCCTCACGTCAGAGCATCGGCGGATGGTTCGCGCTGCTTGGTCAGGCCTCCGGGCTCTGGCCAGGCCTCGCCACCTGCTGCGACCACCAGACTTCGAGGGGCCTGGCCTGGGGTCTCCGCCCATTGCCTGTTCTCCTTGCAGCCTGGTCTACACTTTGTGGCTGGAGGGACCCTTTGGAAATTTAATTAGAACACAAATTTAAACCACTTCTCTGCTCAAAAACTTCTCCAAACGTCCCTTTTCTATTCCAGCCCTTTTCCCCCATCCTGTGGCCCGACCCCACTGGTCTCAGCTTTCCTCTCTGCCCGTTCCAGCCCCACTCATTCCTGGCTGATAATCACCAAACTGCGCGCACCCCAGGGCCTTTGCACTGGCGGCTCCTCTGCCTCACCCTCTCCCTGCCAGCTGGTCCCAGGACCTAATCCCTCTCTCCATTCAGGTCCGGATTCAAATCCCAGCTTCACCCACCGGCTTCCCTGACCAGTGCGGCAAAGAGCTCTCTAAAGGCACCTCTTCTTCCTCTGCCTCACCTTTACTTTTCTCCGCAGGGCTCGTGGCCACCGGTGGCACTTCCTTGGTGTCTGCCTTCCCCTGACGGAGCCGCAGGGCTCAGACGGGGACTCTCGCTGCTTCGCTCTCCGCAGTACCTTGTGTGCTTAGAGCGTGGTTTGCGGAGAGCGAGCCGAACACATATTTACTCGGCGAACAAACGAATGAAGGCAAGATGCCAAACCAAACAACGAGACAGTGTTCCCAGAATTTAGGACTCAAGTAATAGAAGGTGGGCAAGGATGTCCAGCAGGCAAGCCCCGCCCTCATCCTCCAGAAAAGAAGCTGAAGGGCGATGTGGAGGCGACGCTGGTAAATGCTGTGGTGTCCTCAGCCTCGCACGCACGGTGGCGTCTTGACGCTGCAGTGGCGTGAACGGTGAAACGCTGACCTGGCAAATAATTTTGCCTGAGACCCGGATAGATCGCGGTTAGCGGGTCAACAACTGTACCTGATGAAGACTCTCAAGATGGCAACAGCTCCGTCCGGGTTCGTGATTGTACCAGTGACCACGAGGCCTAACATTCACCCATCAGAAGGTCAAGTCCATGGTGGATTAAAAACCAACGCCTAACAAGGCGTTGCCGACTGGACATCCATCCACACACACAAAATGGATTAAAAAGAAAGGGTGGAGACCGACAAAACGTGCTCAATTTTTAAAAACTGGATAAAAATCCAATTTACTTTATAAAAGTACTGAACCAATGAACCCATGGCATTAACTAAACTTCTTGGATAGATTTGAGTAGTACAGCACCAAGGTATTTAAAAAAAAAACGATTAAAACTATCAGTGGAGAGGCTGGGTGACAAGGGGAGCAGCGTCACCAGGAGAGACCTGAATTCACTCCCGCACGGAAGCCGACGAAACGCGGGCGGAGGGGAAGTGGTTAATATAAATAACGGACAGACATCTGCCGGCCTCTCTAGCCAAAGCAGGAACTACACATCTTCATGAAAAATCTTCTGTAACATGGGCGGATATAAATAAAAATGATAAAAATCTTCCAATTAAAAGATTACCCTTTGATCCAAATACAAAACAAATGGGCACTAAACAGAGCCTGAAAAAAATCGAAATAAACTTCAAAGGACAGGAGCTTTGGAGGCTTCCTCCTTTAGTTGGCAGAGAAAAAAAAAAAAAAAAACAAAACTCCAGAAGTTATGGAAAAGAGAAATACATCAATACATCCAAGAGATAGTTCTTTGAAAGGAAGTGCAGCAACGGTGATATTTACACATTGCTGGCGAAGCCAACTCGAGTGAAAAGGGAAAGTCAACGGGAACCAAACTGGAGATGGAGGGGGAGTAGGTGAAGGCTGGATCGGTTTCAGGGTGTGGCCGCCCGGCCGACTGTCCCCAGGCTGGCGGCGGGGGTCCTGGCTGTGGGGAGCTTGGCCCAGGTGGGGGTGATGGGTGAGGGGCCGGAGGGGTCATTTCCTGGTTGCATGTGGGCTACTTGCAGGTCTTTCTTTCTTTTTTTTTTTAATTTTAACTAATTATTTTTAGAGAGAGGGAGGGAGGGAGGAAGAGAGAGAAACATCACTGGGTTGTGTCTCCGACGTGCCCGGACCGGGGGACGTGCCCGGACCGGGGGACGTGCCCGGACCGGGGGACGTGCCCTGACTGGGAACCGACCCAGCGACCTTTGGCTTCGTGGGACGAGGCCCCACCCACTGAGCCGCACTGCCCAGGGCTGGTGGCCGGTCCTGATGCTTGGGTAGAGGTTCTCTGGGGCCAGGACCGTCTGCAGATGCAGAATGAGAAGGAGTCGTGTGTCTGGGCAAGTCCTATCCTGTTGTATGTGGGGTCTGCTCAGATGGCTGAGCTCAGAGAAGAGGCTTTTCACCCGTCATTAACAGTGGGTTGGCCCTGGCTGGTGTGGCTCAGTGGATTGAGTGCCAGCCTGCGAACCAAAGGGTCGCTGGTTCTATTCCCAGTCAGGGCACATGCCTGGGCTGTGGTCCAGGTCCCCAGTAGGGAGCATGTGAAAGGAAACTGATCGATGTATCTCTCACACACTGGTGTTTCTCTCCCTCTCCTTCTCCCTCCCTTCCCTTCTCTGTAAAATAATCTTTTTTTTTTTTTTTTTTTTTTAAAGAGTGGGTCTCGTCTTTCCCCACGAAGCAGAGGAGAGCTCTCCAGACATTAGCCTGGAGCCTTCCTTGACTCTCACGAAAATTCTAGCTTCCATCCCTCAGGGTGTTGGCAGAGTCAGCTCAGGCAGCCGGACTCAACCTCCCAGATCGGGGCTGGAACAACAGCAGCGGCTGATCACGGTTCTGAAGGCTGGGGGTCCAAGGTCCTGGTGCTGGGCATGCTTGGGTGCTGGTGAGGGCTCCGTCCTGGCTGTGGACGGCCACCCTGCCTCCGTCCTCACGTGGGGGACAGCGAACCAGCTGTCCGGTGTCTCTCTATAAGGAGCCCATCTGACCTCACCTGAACCCAGTGATCTCTCTAAGGCCTCACCTCCACCTGCTACCGGTGGAGCGGTGGGGTTTCCACAGTGACCGTAGGTGGTGGGGAGGTGTGCTCCGCCTCTTTCACATGCCAGCCACATCTTCCGCGGTATTCTTTGATACAGTGGTAGCGGCTCAAACTGCTTTTCTAACACATCAAGTAGAAGACACAGGTACTCGGAGTGGGAAGAAGAGATGGTTGGTAGGTGGCAGGGGAATCGGAGGCCGGTGGTCCCCGACTCCCATGGAGGTGGCTGCCCAGCCCCGCAGGCCTCAGCCCCAAGGACTGAGAGCTGCACCTCTGGCCCCCAATGTGGAGCTCAGCGTGGGGGGCCTGGCTCGGCCTCTGCAGACAGGGGGTGATGGTGGGAGCGTGTGGGTGTGATCGTGTGTGGGTCACATTGTGCGTGTGTGCACGTGCAAGCAGGCTTCAAGCTGCAGGGACCCCTGGCGTGGAGAGGTGTGGGGGGTCCTTGTTTGTTTTCGCCCTGGTGCCCCCGGCACCCCCAGGCCAGGCTCCCATCCCTGCCTGGGAAGGTGGCTCCTGGTATCAGATGCCCATCCCCCGAAAGCCGCCTCCAACTGTGTATGTTTACCTTTGGTTCTCAGAAGCACAAAGTTGGACACGTGGTGAAGGGGAAATAACACTGAAAATGACTTAAAAATGAGAGAGGTGCCAAATGGCGTTCTGGATGGTGGCTGTCCCCTTGGCTGCCGGTGCCCCCATGTGCAGTGGCATCAGATGCAGCTGGGACGTGGATGCAGGCTGCTTTCGGGGGTGCCCCCCGGCCCCCTGCCCATCCTGCAGAGCACCCCTGTGTCCGGGTGTGCAGGGTGCAGCAGCGAGTCTGTGGCTGGCTCTCGGTCCCTGCTCTCTCCCTCTTGGGTGACAAGAGGTCAGGCGGAAGGGCAGGTGGACCTGGAGCTCCGGGCTACCTTTACCTGCAGAAGGAGGTGTGCTGCCTGGCTCCCCCAACTCCGCAGGCCGCATCCTGCACCCCACTTCACCCGGCCTGTTACGACTTGCAGGCCAGGAAGGCTGGGGCTGTGTGGGCCACTCGACGAACCCCCGTGGTCCAAGCTGACTGCTCCAGCAGGACCTTCCTGCCAGTGCTGGGTGCACCCCTTCCCCCCGATTCCTCCTCCTCCTGTGCTCCAGTCCTGGCTGCTCTCACCTCTGGCCCCAACCGTTGGTACCGGGGCTCCTGGTCCCCAACACTCAGGGCCATGGCTCAGGCTGACGCCTGACTCTGAACTGTCCGCCCTGGGGCCCTTGTCACCCATTGATAGCCCACTTGACTGACCTCCTTCTAAGTCTCTTGAGTTGGTCTCAGCTCTGCATGAGAGCCCAGTCGTTTCTCTCCTGCCTTCCTCGTCTGCCCACCGCTGCTCCCAGGCCTCTGCCAGCACGTCACGTGGCAGACTCTCCCGTCGGAGAGGGAGCCAGGCTGGGACGGCGCTGCACAGACACTGAGCGCTCTTTGGCTGACGAGAACCCTCAAAGGTCAGGCGGGAGCCAGCACGCGCACCGGGGGCATTCGGGCCCCGCCGGCAAACTTGCATCTGGTCTGGCCCTCCGCGGGGGCTCCGGCCTGCGCGCAGCCTCTCCCGGCAGGTGGGGCTGCGGGTGCCCAGGGCCGCTGAGCAGGAGGCAGCCTCCTAATGCATCACAATTACAGAAACACCTGTGCTAAACACCTTTGTGTGGGTCGGATGTATGGATTCACGGGGTGCGCAACGGCCTCCGAACGCCTCGTTTCCACACTGTCAACAGCCCGCAGGTGTGCACGGCGTGGGCCGGTGGAGCTGTGAGCCGGAGGTTCGGGCTGACAGGTCTGCATCCAGACCCCATTTATCCTCCCCAGCGCCGTGCACCCCGCGTCTACCCCGGTACTTACAGAGGGCTCAGAGCAGATCCGTCACGTCAGGCCTGCCCCGTGGCGCCTGGCATCCCGGGAAGGGAGCTGAGCAGAAGGAAACGGCCTTGAGCGATGAGCTGATCAGACATCAGGGTTTCTGACGGACGGTGGGGTCCAGAGCCGACTGCAGAGCAGACGGCCGAGGGGAGCCCTGCCAGACGCCGTCCTGGGGGCCTGCGTCCACCTGTGGCCCGCGGACAGGAGTTGTGCTGGTTTAAAGAGTTTTGCGGTCGTTGTTCTAACATAGCTGTCAAGGCCTTTGCCTCTTCAATCCAGATTCCTGGCTCTTTCTTTAATTTTAAAAAACGTGTTTATTGATTTTAGAGAGAGGGGAGGAGAGAGAGGGAGAGAAACATCGATTGGCTGCCTCCCATATGTGCCCTGACTGGGAATTGAACCCCCAAACTTTTGGTGCACAGGGTGATGCTCCAACCAACTTAGCCACCCGGCCAGGGCTCTGGCTTCTTTCGAACAGTCGGCAGTCAGCTCACGGGGTTGAATTCCCGGTTCGAGTTCGAGCAGTGGTGTCCTTGGGAAGGAAGATGCCCCCTTTAGTGGCATCTGGGCTCGTGTCCCTAGTGGGGCCCTGCAGAGGACAGAACAGGTGGCTGAAATCAAAGAAGGCTGTCCTTCCCACGAGCGCTCTGGTGTTCTGGCCTAGATGGGGGGCGGGGGGGTCCTCCTTGGGAGGGCAGCCCCTAAAATAAGCTGGAGAAAGGCTAACGCAGTCCAGCACCTGAATGTTACTCACCGGTTCTGTGCAGAAAATTGTTCCCGGGTATTTCCCAGCTCAGAAATGCAGTATTAGGGTCTGCCTGCGGGTGGCGTTCTGGATTGAGACGGAGAAGCCTGCTCATCCACTGGTGTCTGAACCCACTGGTGTTTTCCTGTGTGTCTTCCCCTTCCCCCATGTCTCCCCAGGCGGACACCCTGGCACCCACGGGGCCTGTTGCCTGTGGGGCCACTCTTCCTTGTGGGAAGTTGCTAAACCAACATCGAGGGACCCAGGCCTGCCTGGTGGGACCAGGGCTTCATCAGCTCTCTGTCCTCCCGCGGCCCCAGCGGGAGGGGGAGGGGCATGGTGTGGGTGTGGGTGAGGGTGGAAGACGGTGATTTGTACCGCAGCTGCCAAATGAAATACAGCGTGCCTCGGTAAGTTTGAACGTTGGATAAACGACAAGTAAGTTTTGGTACGAAGGTGTCCCAAACATTGCATGGGACATACTTATACAAAAAATTGTTTGCTATTTATCCAAAAATTCGCGTTTAACCGGGTGTCCAATATTTGTGCTGTGCTTGATGTTGTTTAATCTGGCAGCACTGTTCGTATTTCTAGAGACGCTGTCCAAGTTCTCAAGGTTTCTCAGCATGTCCTAGCTCCTTGGGCCGCTGCCCAGCTCCGCACACCTGGATCGGGAGAGGCAGGCAGAAGAAGCTGTTGTGCTGGTCCGGGGGCACCCCCCCCCCCCCACCGACTGCCATCAGCGTCCCCTTCCGGGTGCCTGTGAGCTCCGAGCAGCTGCTGCGCTGGGCGCCACGTCCTGGACAGACCAACGCCGCCCCGAGCGAGGCCGTATTCCACCACTTCGGTAAGAGAGGAGGTTCCACGGGCTTCTGGCTGGCGTGATGCCAACCGAGCCCCTTAGACTTTCTCGATCATTCGCACGTTTAACAAGTTCTTGTTTACACCCTCCCGGATGTTTTAAACACTGCAAAGGATAAAACACATTTGCAAAGCAATATTGAGTGCCTACCTCGTGTCAACAGCCACGCTATACCTAGAGCTCAGTGGTGAATAAATCATGAATGGATCTACCGTGGGGGGCTTCCAGCTCATGAGGAACAGGAGGACAGAGATGGCTACAGAAGCGGGGGGCGGGGGTGGTGGCAGGAGGGCTGTGTGGCTGAGGCTGGCAGGAAGTACGTCCTGGGTTTGGTGGCATCTGAAGCCTCCCAGGATGGAGGGCTGGCCACTTCCGGCAGAGGGGCCAATGGCAGTGAGGGGGCCCAAAGCCAGGGCTTTCTCTGAGGGCAGGTGAGCCCCCCATACCTGCAGGAAGCAGGGGCAGGGCGCCTGGCCTGTGTGTCTCCCTCCTTTTCTCTCGTCTCCCCGGGGGCATGGTCTTGCGGGAATTATTTGGTGGAAGCTTCTGGGTTGACTCATAGACGTGGCCGATTCCCTTGTCTTCTCACTCCAAGCCCGGCTCCCCTGGCTCTCCTTTCTCCAGGCTGCGGTCGTGCTGTGTGATGACGGACGCCCCCAGAGGCACGGCCTCGGGTTCGGAGCTCGTTCAGCTGGCCCCGCACCCCACCTGGCGTCTCCTCTCCATGTGTCTCTTCTCTCCCACTCCCCGGCACAGCTCTGCCGCACCACCTCCCTCCTCCTGCCTCTCAACTCCCACGGAGCCCCTCACCCCAACCCCCCTGCGGAGACCTGCCTCTCGCTTCCCTGAGCCAATAGGAACAATCCGAGGGGGTCCCGCTGTCTTCCCGCCACCAGCTCTGCCTGCCACCCGAGTGCTTCCTCCTGCGCTGCCCAGGGTGCGAGGCTCGCTGCTCCTCCCAGACTCCCTGCATCTGCAGCGTCGCCCCTGGTCCTGGCGCCCTCACTGTTCCCCACTCCCTGCTGGACCATGGCCTCCAGCAAACAGCCACTAGGTGTCTCCTTTCATGGACGGCTCTCTGCGAGCCCCACCCCTCCGTAGTGTCAGCTGGGGCTGCGTTCTGAGCCCCCTCGGGTGAGGGGCTTGCCCATGCCCGGCCGCCGGTGCCCCCTGGTTGAAGCGAGAATCCACATTTTCTCTGCTCGTGTGATGACCAGCTGGCCGCCTCTGGGAACCCTGGGCCTCGGGCTGTGATCGTAATTCTTTCGGTCCCAGACCTTTGCTTCCCGTGTGGCGACCATGCCTTGCTTTCCCTCCTCGCTTCCTGGCTGCCCCTCCAGCCTTCAGACTGTGGCTCAAGGGTCCCTCTCCTGGCCTCCCTGGACGGTCACCTTCCTGCCCCCGCAGCCCCTCTGCAGAGCCCGTCCAGGAAAGCTTTACCTGGGGCGGGCTTTCATCACGGCATCGCTCCCACCTGTGACCCCGGGCACGGGAACCGCGTGCTCTCCACTGCCCGTCGGAGCCCCACCGCCTGGGCTTGCTCCCTCTGCGGCCCTCCGTGCCTGCTGTTCAGTCAGACGCTGACCCAGTGAATGAACGAGTGACTGACTGACTGAATGAATGAGGGAATGGTCACACACAGTTTCAGAGCCTGGAGTCCTCCAGGGTTGTCTTCATGAGAAGCTCGAGGGTCCATGTAAAAACTGCTGATGATTAGTGAGGGTTGTAAACGCCAGAGGGTGGCCAGCCTTTCCGCATCTCTGCGACACACTGGAAGAAGAGTTGTTCTAGGCCATGCGTTAAATACATGGCGACATGTAATTGCAAAATATCTCATCACGTTTTAAGTAAATTTATGGTTTTGTGTTGGGCTGCATGCACAGCCGTCCTGGGCTGCGTGCAGCCCGTGGTCCGCTGGTTGGACCCCTGTGTGATTACGCTATTATACAATTCAGTCCTAGGAACCCACCTCGGGGGGTGCACTGCCCCTTTCTGGGGATGCAGAGACAGGCTCATCTGCCCAAGATCGTCGGCTGGCTAGTCATCGGCAGAGGTGGGATGGAAGCCCAAGCCCTGTGGCTCCTGGGTGACCCACCCTGACTGCTAACGACCTGACACACCTCCCACAGGGCGTGAGACCCCTGACCCCCTTTCCGATCTCGTCAGGCTGGGACAGTGGCCCCGTGAAAACAGAGAGACTTTGTGGCTGCTGTGGATGGGCGACCAGAGGCTGAGCATTGCCGCCTGGCTCCATGGGGGCACCGGCCAACAGTCCCCAGTGCGCCTGGCCTTCCACCCGTCCCTGCCACGGGGCCTCTGACTGCACACCCCCGGGTGACATTGTCAACACCACGAAGGAAAGAAACCTCACGGGCCAGTCCCTGCCCAAACTCCTGACTCAGGGGACCATGACAGAGAACGCGATGGTTGTCACTTTGTGCTGCCATTGTCTCTCGGACACGGGCTGCCCCAGCGGTTCCTGCCCTGGCCACCGCCCCACCCCCACACACAGGTGCCTAAGCTCCTCTGTAGACCAGTCGCCATGAGACGCTGAGACTTGGGGGCTTCCCCTTCGATACTAAAGGGTCGGCAAGAAGTTAGAAGCTGTGCTCACAAGCTCATCTCTCTTCCGTGCCCCACGCGTCCTGAGGGCCTCTGCACGGGCCGCATCCCCCTGCCCGGCGTCGGCACCCTGCTGACGTCACCTGGACACGTCCTTCTGAGCGCAGGGGTGGATGACTGGTTTTTCCCATCGGACCCCACAGGGAACCCACATGGCTGACCCCAAATTTTGACTTCTGGTCTCCAGAACCGTGAGAGAATAAGTCGATCTTGTTACACGGCATGCAGGGCGTGGTAAATTGTTCCTGCAGCCCTAGAGACAAATACAATGGTCAAAAAACATTGGGGGTGGGGTGGGAACGTGGAGCTCACGGCACAACATGCACTGGCAGAAAACCGAGCTCTTTAACATCCTCCAGGCTTTGCATAGATTGGCTGATCAATGTGACTGGGGGTTAATTGAGCAAAGAGATGAAGACCGTACTCAGAGGCGAAGGGGCAGGGGCATGGGGTCCAGGTTTCAGGATGAGCAGAGGGCAGTTGGTGAGGATGCAGTGGGGCCACGTGGAATGTCCACGTGGAACTGGACATTCCCAAGTGCTCCAGCTTCGACCAGGACTGGAGGCTGGAGCTCGTCTGTTTAGCAAGTTTTGTTCCTGAATCACTTCCGCACACTCGGTTTTGGGTAAAAGACAGAAATCTATCAGACGCCGCACAGATGAACATATCACGGGGCTAAATGGGCTGTGAGCGTGGGGAGACGGTGCTTGGCCCAGCAAATTCAAATGCATGTAAATTTCCCTGGTGGCAAAGCTGAGGACGCCGGAGCTGTCAGACGGTGACATGTGGAAATACATTAACAGTGTTTAAAATATATTTGAAGGGGCCGCCTCTGATTTTCATAACACGCTCTCCGACAAATGATTTGTGGGAGACGGAGGTTCTGGCTGTGTCCTCCGCTCCGGAGGAGTCTCGGTGCCTGGCCGGGACGTGGGTGTTCTGGAGAAGTTCTACAAGAGCTGACCATGCCAGCCCGGACCGGGGACGGTCCTGAAGGCTTGCCAGTCGGCGCCAACGCAACTTAACCAAAGAAACGATTAAAAACGTCGAAGGAGCCAGCTATACCGGGTTAGATCCCGGTCTGTGGCTTCCCAACAAAGAAGGCAACAGGACCTCAACTGTGCACCTAATGGGGCTTAGGGTTTTAAGTCTCACCTACTGATTTGGAAACTAGATCTCCTAGACCGGATGTAATTGTTTGCAGTAATGATAGACTAGAGCGTTTTCAGAGTCAGACAAGTGTCCGTTTGAAGGACTGGGGATGTGTCCTTCTATGATGTGAGTTGGTTTTCATCACGGGCCTTGCTGGTGTCTCCTGAACCCTTAAACAGGCCCCGGAGTTCTGTGACTCCTGGATGGTTGATGGAGGCTCCCTATGACCGCCAGCTCCCCTAAAGCAATGTGTCAGGTCCCTTTGCAAGGACCCTAGCAGTTCCTGGCCTGTCCGGGGTCTCTTCCTGCTCCACCAGCCACGTGGAGCCCTCACTCCCCTTTGTTCCCAAGTCCCCAGTCCCCTCCACAGGCCACCTCCCAAACCGGCCCTCCTGGACCAGCCTTACCTGCCAAACAGACACGGGGCAGCCAGCTGCCCTGCTCTGAGCTAGAAATAAACGCACTAGTACCCACTAGCTAAACAGAGACTGCGGTTTCCTCACTGATGTATTCTTTTAAAATCATACATATTCATGTCTGCATTGCTCTGACAGGACAACGAAATAATTCCCCGTCTCTCTCTCACTCAGCGAGCAAGCACACAGTTCTGAACCTGCCCCACGAGGACCTCGGTGGCAGGACTTACAGCTACTTAGGGACATGGAGGGGTGGCGTCTAATGACCCATGGTTAGGCTGGGACAGAGCAGGGTAGGCTGCCACCCTGGTCCCAGGGTTGTCCCCGTGCAGATGGGGGGGCAGGATTGTCAGGGCTGACCCAGGGGCAAAGGTCTCAGAGACTGACATTCGTTACATGTCCCCTCTGTGCGGGGCCCTGGACTTGCGCCGGGGGTGGGGGGCAGGAGGGAAAAGACTGACCCCTTCCCTCCCGAAGCCACAGGGATGACAGCGCTGGCCGACCAGGGAGTGGTCCAGCGTGAAGACACCACTGAAACACCTGTGTTTCCAGCGACAGGTGTGAGGCGAGCGCCTCTCTGCAGCCGGTTTCTCAGCCTGGGCACTGCAGCGATGTGGCTGCCTGGTGTCCACTTTGGTCAAGGAGCCACACCCCTGGCCTCTGATATGCCAGGGGCGACCCCACCCCCCGAATGAGGATAACCTGGGACGTGTGCAGATGCTGCCAAAGGCCCCGACGTGGGAGCCACTCCAGTGCAGCCAGCAGTGGGGACAGTGACGAAGCTGTGGACTTCCTGCATCTGCCACTCAGCAGTCCACAGGAGACAAGGCTGGGCCAAGGGGCCGGCGTGTCCACGTCTCAGACACACAGGAGGTCATCGCCTCCTCACACGGCAGCCCGAGGTGGCCGGGGTCCCGACGTGGGCAGACGGCGCTGCTCCGTGAGGTGTTCAGAGACCCAGGCGTGTCCACGTTGTCACTCGGGCCTAAGGTGCAGCCCTTGGCCGAAGCCTTGCCTGGGTCCATCCCGGGCCCCAGGACGGAGGAGCAGCGTGGAGACAGTCTTGGGGTGGAGTCCCGGGCAGGAAACGGACCCGGAGGCCAAGGGAAGTCAGTGGGTGGGTTTGACAGCGACGGAACTGAAGGAAGAAATGGTGAATTGGGAGATAGTTTCCAAAGAAAAGCCAGACTGAGGCAAAAAATTTTAAAAACAATTGAAAACAAAGAAAAGAATGCAAGAGATGCCGATGACACAGAAAAAAGGTGGGAAGATGCGTGGGAATGACGTGATTTAGGCACCTGGCTCCCAGTGAGAATACTACTACCCAGCGGAAACACGTTTCAAAACAAAGCTGCAGTAAAGTTATTTTCCCACAACAGACTGAGTTAGCCTATCAGCAGCCGGCTCCCACTGAGCACGGAGTGTGGGGGGTACCAGGGAGGGCAGCACCGCGCAGCTCTGGGTGGAGGAGGGAGGGCGGGGCGCGAGGGTCCGGGTAGGAGTGGTCTGAACGATGTTGACGTGTGACACCATGGCAACGATGCGTGCGGCTCCTGCCCAGGTAGGCGGGAGATAAGACGCGGCTCTGACGTGGTGGATCGTTTTTAAGTTACGTGGTGATACCGTGTCGCATTGCGTGGTGTATCATCACGTGCGCCCCATTTTAAAAATTGCACCCCACTTCCACCTACGGAGGGAGCGGGGTAAGCGAGGTCCCAGTGCCCGCGGCCTTTCCTACCCAGGGAAGGAAATTTTAGTGATTTACCGACGCAGGCGCTAGAACGACCACTAGTGGGTGTGGGGCAACAAGAGCGGAAGGGCGGTAACTGCTGAGAGCCGGAACGGGAGAACAGCGATGAGTGAACACAGGGACTAGTGTGGACAATAAAATGCAAACCGTGGGTCCCCAGCGTCAAAACCAGCAGGTGAGAAATTGCTTAAACGTGACTGGATTACACACCTACTCGTTGGGGAAGAGGGTTATCAGAGTGGCCGAAAAATGGGTAAGTCCATGCTGCTTGTAAGACACCCGCCTTATGCACAAAGATGCAGAAGCCTGGCAAGGAGCCCGCTGGTGACACAAAGTGCAAACACAAACGAAGGGAACTGGGCGTTATCGGACTGAATGCACTTTAAGACACTGTCAGAGATAAAGTGGACATTTAAATTAATAGAAGGTTTAATCCACCAGGAAGATACAGCGCGTTACATGTTGTACGTATCATAATAACAGCCTCGAAATTTGACATGAGGAAGAAATAGTCAAATCTAAAATAAGTAGAAGGTTTAACACGTACTTCTCAGTAAATAATCAGATAAAAAGACAAACAAGTTTAGTAATTTCAATAACATGATTTGAAAATTTGGGCTAATTCATATCTATGAAAATACAAATCTCAAAATATAGACATAAATAGATAAAGAACACTGCCCCAAACAACTGTTAATACTTAGTAGCTATTTTTCCAAGCAATCAAAGAATGTTTAAAATGTAACTATATAGTAGATAATGAAGTAAACCAATAAATTTCAGCTGATTAAATTAATACAGAGAATGTTCTCAAACTGGACCAAACCCTGAGCCATTGGCAAATTAAGCAATATACTTTTAATTGCCATTATGTTACAGAAAAACTCACTGTGAAACTTAGCATATATTTTAAACTAAATGACAGGGGAAAATCTGCAGAGTACAGCTTTTGAGATGCATCTAAAGACACAGAAGGAAATTCATAGCCTTCAGTTCATGTGTGGGGAGAGACGAGAGCCTGGGCGTGAAGCATCTAAGTATCCAACTAAAGAAATGTGTCAAATACCAGAAAGTTTAACCCAGAGGAAATATAAGAAAGTAAATGATAAAGGCACAAATTGAATGAATATGCAATAAAACAAAAAAAAAAACCCCTCCAAACAAGCCACAAAATGGTTCTTTGAAAAATTTAATAAAATATGTCACATATATGAAAATTAACCCAAAGGGTTGATAGACTTGAATGTAAAACACAAAGCTATAAAATATCTGGAAGATGACAGGAAAACATTTTTGTAATTTCATAAAAGAAAAATAATTGATAAAGTGCACTTAATAAGTAGAATATTATTCCACTTAATAAGTAGAATAATTTAACGGACCAATGGCTATTAAATAATTTTAATTACTTGTTTAAAATAGATCCACAAACTATCAGCTTGGATAATTTTATGGACGAATTTTACTAAATATTCAATATTGGTTCACCAAGTGCAGCAACAAAAAAGTTCATGACAGCCTGGGTTTGCACTAGGAATTTAAAAAGGCGTGACTGTGTTTTTGTTTTACTTTACATCTTTAATTGGAAATACAGACTTTGTTTGCAGAGTTCAATCATCTCTCACGTCAAGTTTTGCTACGGTTGGTTTGGGCGCTGGCCATTTAAAAAGTGGAGAAAACCTTCCGTGTCACTCACGTATTTTCGTGGGTGACTCTTGGTTTGCTGGCTGGATCCAACTTCCCTCCAGGCACAATTATGCTTCCACCCGAAGAACCGCCTCTTCCGCTCTTCGGTAAAGGGCTGTTAGTGTCGCTACCAGGCTTGGTTTGTCCAAAAAGTCCTGATGTCACCTTCATTTCCGAAAAGTTGTTCTGAAATTTATTTCTGGGTTTACTGTTTTAAAGATGTTCGTTAGTCCATCGTCCTCTGGCTTACATGTGAGACATGGAAGGTCACGGTTTGTTCCTTGCATGTATGTGCTTTTCACATGTAAGTGTGGCTGTGCCTTTTTATCACTGATGTTCATTGATGGTCATGATGTCCCTTGGTTTAAAAAAAATATTTACTGTGTTTTGAGTCTGTTCATCTTGGACCCATGGACTTATACTCTACGTGAATACTTTCAGCTACTGTTTTGCTAATACTTTTCCGTCTTCCTTTGTCTTCACCTCCTGGAGCTCCCATTACACGTGTGTTAGACCACTTGGCGTTGCACCACGCAGCATCGTAACTCTGGCTATTTTTATAGTCATTTGTTATTTCTGGGCTGAGGTTGGGTAGTGTTTTTATTGCTGTCTGCAGGGGCTCTGATCTTTATTTGCCATGTCTCATCTGTTATTAATTTCTGTCAGTAAAAACTTTAATTCAGATATTGTAATTTTCATCTTTGAAAGTGTTACAGAACAGACCCGGGGGGGGGGTTGGGAGAGCAATATACTGTTACTGAATGGACCCCCTTGTGCTCCAGGGGTCCCCCACACCGTGCCATACTAGGTTCACCTTGCCTGCCACTGGGGAAAGACGTCTCTCAATGCCAGAGATTGGTGAAAAGGAAAGTGATTATTTATTTAAAGAGTTATACAAACTTAAGAGTAATGACTTAATGTCTTCACTGAGATCCCAAAGTCCTTTAGAATACCCACAAGTGCACAGTCCTTCCTTCCCACTCTGCCCAGTCCGCCTGTATCTCAGAAAAAGAAATAGAAGTCCCTGGTTCTTCTCTGCCCAAGCCGCATGGTATCAAATAGACCCCACATGATTGTTGCACCTGGGTTTAAATCCCAGCACCAATCGTCCTCTGCCGCACCATTCCCGACTCCTCCCACAATTGGCCGCAGCTGCCAGCGTTCCCGTGTTTTTCCAGCTTTGCTGGGCTGCCATAGTAAGTCCGGGCAGGCGTGGTCCTGTGGCCTGGAGCCAATCATTTCCAAGCTCTCACACAGGCTCTGTAACCAGGGGGAGTTGCCTCCCAGTTACATCATGGGTGGAAGTCACTCCCATCCCCTGGCTCTAAGCAGGGCCACAGCTGTTTAACACATCCATGAAAACAGTTAAAGGTTGTAGATATGGTGAATGACCATTGTAGAGGTTATCTGCAAAACTTTGTTATTCAAAACAACTCGCAATGGCCCTGCTCCATGCATCCCACCCCCAGCTCAGACTTGTGGGGGTGAGGACATCCTATATATATGTTTTTCTACTATTTCCTGGACATTGAATTCCGGACCCCATTACAAATCCCCATTTGGGCCCCCCCTTGGCTGCACCCTGTTATAAATGTTTCTTTAATATTCCTTTTCTTTCTCATTTTATATATATTAAGTATTTTTATAATAGTTTTAGTAAAGATTTTTGTCCGCTAATTGTCTCCGCTCCCATTTGCTGAGCTCTCTCCTGCATCTGGGTTGCATTTTTATTTTTTTTTTTGATACTTTCCATGTCGCAATTATCTACTTGTAGCTAGACCCTGGAAATTTTGTGTTGTTGTCCTCATTCAGCGAGTGCTGGGATTTCTTTCTTGCAGGAAGTTAAGTTACTTAAAGATCAGTTCGATTATTCCAAGGCCTGTTTTAAAACTTTATTAGAGTTGTTTTACAGTCTGTTCCAGTTCATCTGTGCCACCAAGGCGTGGCTCTTCTGGAGTCTTCTCTCAACATTCTGAGTGCTCACTCAGTGCTCCAGCCGGGACCCTTAGGACCCTAACTCCTCCCAGGTGACCTGTGTGGGTCCTGGGCATGGTGCCACTGTGCTTTCCTGGTTCATCTTTGGCGCCGTGGAATCGACTATCTGGCTATCCATCTAGCTACATGTCTTCTACCTACCTATCTATCTATCTATCTATCTATCGATCATCTACCTATCTATCTATCTATCTATCGATCATCTATCGATCGATCATCTATCTATCTATCTATCATTATCTATCGATCTAATCACCTATCTATCTATGTCTGACTGAGCAACAAGCGGGAGGGCCCCGCTCTGCGTAGCTCTGGGGCCTTCCTCTGCAAGGCTCCTTTGCCTCCGTCTGTGCCCCGAACTTTCGAGATGCCGAAGCCCCATAGAATACGACCCCCGTCTTCCCCGTTCTTCCATAAAACACTGTGCTGTTTAGTGGTACCCTTCCTATACCAGATAGAAATGCCTCAAGGTAGAAATTCACGTTGATTGCGGGATTACCTATTTCTTTTTTCTTTGGGTTCGCAGCTCTAAGATGCCCGTTGTCTGAAAACAGTGGTTTCATCTATTTGTCCAGCCACCTAGTTTTTTTTTTTTTTTTGAGGGGTGAGGAGAGGGTCCCAATCACTTCTTTAGTGTGTAAATCCAACCAAAGGTTATAAGATTAAATACGATAAATAATTATCAAGACGTTCTATGAAGGGGAACTGACTGGATAAAAGAAGGTGAAGGAATTAGCAAAAGAAGAACTTATGTGCACAACCCACGGACTCGGAGAGCGGTGTGGGGAGGGGGCTGGGCCGAGGGGAGCCAAGGGCGAACAAGCAGGACCCCTGCAATAGCATAAATGGGAAAATCCAATTTAAAAAGAGAAGAAAAAGATAGTTTACAAAATCATATGTTTTAGATTTTTCTTCTCACTTATCTGAGCGGAGTCTCATCTTGCAGGTGCCTGGTGGCAAAAGTTTGGAGACTTTTCTACACTTTGCAGACAGAAAAGAATTGACCCCAAGGTGACAGCGTGGCCCACATTTCCTTGCGGTTGTTACTCTGCAAGCGATCTCACCCTGGCCCAGCTGCGACCCGGAGAGGCTGTGTGGGGCTGGGCGGGGGGCCCCTTTTTGAGGAACCTCTTGGCTTGGGCTGCACATGGGAGCAGGACCCGGACACGGCCTGTGAGTCACAGCAGGGACCTCCTCCGGGTTGGGGCTCCACGCTCAGCATCACAGGCCCACTGCCTCCGGAAGGAAGCCCGGGCTCCCACGGTGGCCCTGCGATCAGGCACTTACGGTTTGGCTTGGAAAAGAGGGTGGCGAGCCCGTGGTGGAGGGGCGGGAGAGGGAGGTCCCCGTCAACCGTAGCCAGTCCCGAGAGGGTGGAAACCAGGTGGATGTCCTCCTAGACTTGACCCTTGGAGACAGCTCACCTTGGCTTTCAGGTGCCAGCCCACGGTGTCATCAGAACTCAGAACGTGTCCGTGGGGAGCTTCCTAAACACTTGCCGGTGGAGGGTCTGGCCGCACGCAGATTCTGCCGCTTATTGCCATGTGCTGTCGCTGGGTGCGTCCCGTGTCTGGGAGCCCCAGTCACGCATCCACAGAGATGGCACGCGAAGGCCCACCTGCTGGGGTCGCTGCACCTGCCGTCCGCAGCTGCCTGCCCCGTGTGCTCCTCAGCGTCAGCCATGGGACTGTGCCGAGGCAGCACTTTCCTCCTCGGCTGACCCGAATGTGACTTCTCAAAGCCAAAGAAGCTCCTGCAGAGACAGTAGGCATTTCCCAGTTCACTGCCGGTGGGAGGTCAGGAAACTGAACTTTCCCCAGTGGCCGGGCACCCGGAGAGCCCCGACTCCCACATTTTCCTCCCGGAGCATGCGGAGGAGGTTTCGATGCCGCCAGGACACACGCGGCTTCGGAAAAGGAAAATGGCACCCTTCTCCACGGTGACATTCGCGTCGTTTTTTTTCCTCGTGGAAGATTGTTTGCGGAGGCCGCGGTGACTCACATCCGCCACCTTGTCTTACATCCCGAGCGGAGGAAGTGGGAAATCCTTTTGAAAAGCTGGCGCTGAAACTCTGACAGCCTCAGTCCCTCCGGTCTAGCACGAGCTCCCCGGAGGACCTGCCTTCCCTTTGCCGGGCCCCCGAAGGCTTCCGAATCAACAAGGAGACCGCGGGCTGCGGCGGAAGTAAAACATCGTTCTCATTTTCATATTTACTTGTAAAGATTTAAACATGTTTTCCTGCAGCCCTGCAGCAAACTCAACTCTGTTCTCTAAAAAAAAAAAAACTATTGGAAAATGACATTTTAATTTTTGTTTGAAAATCTGGATTACGGATAACAAAGCCTGCAGTGAAAGGAGCTGTTCAAATGCATCTGGTGAAACTGAAACTTCAGTGTTATGTATTTAGAGCAGTCTGTCAAATGCTTGCCGATTAAAATAGCTATTTTTAAACTTTCAATGAGCCACAATACGGGGGAAAGGTGCGTGGAGGTCGCCCATTTTTAGCGTAACAGGCCCATTCCACACCGTGACAGTAAGGTCCACTGGTAAGTCCGCTATCTGCCACTAATTACATCAGTGTGTGTCATTGATGATAGGAACTATGTGTATTCACCTTTACTGTTTAATTGAGGATGACTCATCTGAGTGAAAGGCCACTTAGCAGAACCAGCTGACGCCCTGGCAGGCACGGCTTTGCCGGTCTGACGGCAGCGAACAGGTATCACCCTTTATTTCTGGTGAAGAGCTACACCCTGCAATGGGTTTCCAGGCACCGCCCCTCCCGTTAGGGCACCCACCAGGGTGGGCCAGGCTGCCCCTGCTGTGCTCAGCGCTGCCCCCCCTGGGTTGTTTGAATAACTGTGGCTCGTCATTCTCAGACCCATCACTAACTTTCTGGATTCTTCCATGAAAGTATCTTGGCTTATGCTAGTCCATATGGGGGGGGAACCCCAAACAACTGGAATTCTCTTCTGGAGGGTGGGCCCCCTGCAGGACAGGCTTCTCCTGCTAGGTGAGTGTTCTAGGAACCCATCCGTATCTGTGTACCAGCTGGTGTCGTTGTGAGAGGCTGTGTTCGGCTTCAGTGAATTTTTTTTTTAAGATCTCTTTCAACGCGTTTGCCCATTTCACAGTGGGTGGTTACGAGCGCACCTGCCCACGCCTTGCTGAGTGATCAGCAGTTTTTACCAAAAACGTCACAGGCCCCATGCCCTATCCTCTCTATTCACCCGGTCTCACAGCTTGTCTTTGCTTCCCCAGATAAAGAAAGTCCTCAAAGGGAAACGTTTGGCCCATGTGGAAGAGGTGAGACGAAAAAGGGCAGCAGCACTCAAAGGCTTCACAATCAGCGCATTCAAAAGCTGTTCCGAGCAGGGGAAGAAACCTCTCGACAGGAGTATCACACCCAACGGAGAGCACGTTCAAGGTGACTGAAGTTTAAACATGTAAGAACAAGTGCACAATTTCTTATGAATAAATTCCGTTTTTTTGGTCCCCCTCCTACGCATAATTTGCTATCCTCTCATGCATCAAAATAACACTTTCATTCTCAATGGTCGGAAAGCGGTCTGTGGAAGATGCCACAGGATTCTGCACTAGCCAGTCGGACGAGTCCCTTCGGTGGCCTCCTGTCTTCATTGGCTCTTGTCGGTGCGGCTCAGAGAGGAGCTGACCCCGTCACCTGGCCCGTCTAGCGGCAAGGGGGACTTCAGGCGAGCACCCTTCAAAACCAGCAGTGTTTCCCCTCTTCAAACAGCTGAGAGTCTGTCTCGTTACCTAGACATACATTTAGCACCCTGGCTTGGTTTCATTTAGGTGACAATGATGAGAAAAACTCAGTGACGGCTTGTAGGGCAGTGGGGGGTGGAGTCTGATGGAGGTGACAGTTGTCTGTCCTTTATTCCTTCATCTGGTGCACAAAGGAGGGAGGATGCGTGTGCATAAGTGAGTGTGCGTGTGCGCGAGTGCACATGTGCGGGAGTGTGCACACGCACGTGCATACCGGTGTGCAAGCGCCCACGCAATCTGAACCATGTGCCGATGTGCTGATGTTGGGGACCACGGAGGGCGCCGTGGCCTGGGTGCCGTGGCCTGGGCCCTGGGGTGCTGAAGGGCGCTCTCGGCAGCCCTGGGCTGCGGCCCCTCTCCTCCGCCTGCAGCCACGTACGCTTGTGAGCAACTTCAGGTGGAAGACAGGGCCTCGGAGCCTCGTCCTCAGCATCCACTGGGCAATGCAGCGCGCTTCCGCACCCTGGAAGTGACGCTGCATAATGCAATCAATCATCCGTGCAAGGGAGCAACCCAACCTGGGAGGCTAAGGAACTGAAGATCCCTTTCCACGCGAATACCCTCAGGACACCTGCGTGGAGGGGCCACACCCGGGCCAGCACCCGCTCCCTGTCTCTGTTTCTGAGGCAGGTCGAGCTGAGTCTCAAACCTTCCTGATTTCACTGGGAGAACCGCTGGTAATTATTTTAAAATAAAGGTAACTTATTTTGTAAATACGATCATTAAAGTGATTTGCATTTGCTGTATTTAACTCAGCACATTATGAATTGTTACATATTCATTTGCTTCCAGGGAAAACCAAGCACTTGCAAATTGCTATTGTTTTATGAATATGTGAATAGCTCAGAATTCGCAGAAGTGAGATTTTTCTGCTTATCTTCGATTTTATTTCCTTGTAGGTAATAAGAGCCCGTATTAGGGAGGAGAGGTGGGAGCTGGTTGTGCATCCCGAAGCTCTTCGGTGAAACTGGGAAGCTGATCCACCCGCGCACACCACCCGGGCAGGGGGCGTCCACGCCCCACCTCTGCCTTCCAAATCCGCTCACTGTTGTGTCCGATCCAGGAGGGACAAGCAGCCCTGTGACAGCAGCAGCAACAGACCCCAGGGGGCCCCGACCTCAGACCTGGAGCGCCCCTGTGCCTGCGAGGAGGAGCAAAGCAGGCCTCCTGCAGCGCCCGGGGGCTGGATCCCCGGCACTTTCACCGGAGGAGAGGCCGGGAGGCCCAGTGCCCGGTAGCAGTGAGGGGCCAAGCTGAGAAGCCAGGAGTGGCCAAGCCCAGCCCCGGCGTCAAGATGTGTTAGTCATGCGTGGATGGTGGAGGCACCAGGCAAATTAATTTAAAAAAATGGCTGCAGAAATCAGGAAAACAAAGCAAATGGGGCCATTCCATGTGGGGACACATAGTCCCGCCCAGACTGGCAACTCCTGAGGGCGGCCCACAGACTGGAGCTCCGCCCCGGAACCCATGTTCCTGATTATGGCCTTGTCATCAAGGGGAAGGTAAGTGACCTTCATACCTGCTTAGTTATGTTGTTTTTGGCAGGGGCACATACGTTACATTTCATAGAGCTTTCCATGCCAATGGCTACCGTTTTGTAAGTTCCCGTAGGCATCCGGAATCCTCGGTCATCCAGAGAGTCCATTTCTCAGCCCCACCTCATGCTCCAAAGAAGACACACAAATGAGGCATCTTTGGCGCCTGGTGACATCGACTGCCCATTGCAGTCGACGGTAAATTGAAAAACCCCACCAAAGGGCCATAGTGTGCTTCGAGGAAGGCCTCGCCTGGGAGGGGGACAAGGGCGCAGAATACGGTGCCCGTCTCTGGGTTGGCTCCGGAGCAGCCAGTCCTTGAAGATTCCCCTGGGTGTTTGGGTGGCCCAGGTCTCAGTGGAAGACACACCTTCCAGAGAGACAATCAGACGGTGACGTCTTTCCCGAGAGCAGAACAGCGACCCAGGAAGAGGCTGGGCTCCGAACAGCAGGCCCAGGCACGTCCCAGGTCCGCTTCCCGATCCAGGCCTGGAGACAGCTCGCCTCCTGAGTCCTGGCTTCCTGCGTCCAAACGGGGTCATGCTTCCGCCCTCTCGGGGGCAGAGTGACCGAGGACAGTCATCAGAAGTCATGCGTGGGCTCTGCGGTCGGATGAACTCAGGGTGAGCGTATTATTCTATACCTTCTTGTTATACCCACCTATTCTGTGTGATCTTGAGCAAATGTGCAGAGGTTGCTAAATTCCACCCAGTGCCCATTTGTCCCTTTTTTCTTAGCAATAGGACACAGCTTTTATTGGGGGCAGCAGTGTGCTCAGGTGAAAAGCTCTCTCCCCAACGCCTTTGAAACCAGGTGCTGCCTGGCTCCAGCTAATGAAACATGAGCAGACACGTTGTGAGAGATGCAGGGGCGAGCTGCTAAAGACGGCTGACTTCGCGAGGACATGAGCCTGTGTTTCCCCTGTCTCCGTCCCCTCTTCCTGCTGATTGGAATGCAGAGGTAAAGGCCGGCGCTCGGGCCGCCGTATTGGGCCATGAGGTAAATTTGAAGATGAGCCCTGGGTGCTGAACGATAAAAGGAACTCGGGTCCCTGACAGGTCCCTGAAACTCCCAAACCAGTCGAGAGCACTTCCCTCTGAATTCAAAGCTCACGCTTCGCGGCCACCATTGCTCTGAATTCCCTTCTCGCTGTAGCGGAACTCAGTCCCATCTGTGACAATGAGCCGCTGGATTTGTGGCCTCTCTTACTTCCCCTCTGCTCCTGGGAGCAGGTGGGAGGGGAGGCACGGGCAGAGGAGTGGAGGTGGGCCGTCTCCGTCGGTGTGCCCAGCAGTGGCTGTGACGAAGGCCTGACGCTGGTGCCAGTAGGAGCATGCACACACACACACACACACACAGCCACACACGTGCATGGGAGACGGGAGGGCCTGTGGCGTGCGGCAGCTTCCTCTCTGAGTGGGTGAGGGGCTCCCTGGGGACATCTGTCCAGGACCCCAGAGGATCCACCCATGGGGTGTAGCCCTGAAGCAAGGCTGCTGCCCAAAATTTGCATTCATGTTAGCTAGAGGGGTATTTTTTCTCTCCCCATTTATTTACTCAAAACTCATGAGTTTTATTTTTTATTTATTTTTTAAACATTTTATTTATTTATCTTTAGAGGGGAAGGGAAAGAGAGAGGGAGAGAGGGAGAGAAATATCAATGTATGGCTGCCTCTCATGCGTCCCCTGCCGGGAACTGGCCTGCAACCCAGGCATGTGCCCTGACTGGGAATTGAAGGGCGATCCCTGGGCTCACAGGCCTGCACTCAGTCCACTGAGCTACACCAGCCAGGGCTCATGAGTTTATTTTAGCTCACGCCACCCCTTTAGAGCGCAGGGGACTCAGAGGGGCCAGGTGTTTGGTTCGAGGTCCCAGAGCCAGTGTGTAAGTAGAGACTCAGGGCCTCTGCTCTGGGCCCAGGGCTCTGCCTTCTCATCACGGCTGCCCCAGGAATTCGGGGTGCTGGGGGGTGGGGTGGCTGCCCTGCTAGCCCGTGGGCACCGACGCTGACAACCTCTAACGGACTGAGAAATGACACCTAGGCTGGGGGGAGCAGAAGGGGCTTTGAGTGGGGGTGGAGAGCAGGGCGCTGAAGCCAGGAACCCAGGCTCCTGAACTGGTCCGGACCCACGTGGGAACCTGGGAAAACGGTAACAATTGCAGCAACGCCGGCAGCACTGTTTGCGGCGAGGATTAGAGGTAGAGTTTACGTAAAGTGATTAGACAGAGACCAGGCGCTGGGTACCAGCTGGATACCATCCTCATCATCACCTCTGTCCTCGTCATCCTCACCACCTTCCTCCTCCTCCTCCTTATTCTCAACACCTTCATCATCATCGTCATCGCGGTGGGCACAATCGGTGTTGTTATTACCTCATGGTGCCCTTTGGTGCGGAAGCGCGGGAGACCAGCAGACCCTTGGGCTCCAAGGAACAGGTTCGAGCCTCGTCTCAGCGGTGGGGTTCATACTCAGGGGCCTGCCTTTGGCTCTGGATGCTTCTGGAACCGTTAGGCTGGGACCCTGGCGTGAGGAATTGCTGACGGCTGGCTGTGGTCGCCTTTGACTGGCTTCCTCCTGCAGGTCACCTGTTCTCTGTCCCTCCTCTGGGTAAATGTCCCTACTTCTCCTCTGTCCTTCTGGGAGGCCCTCTCCAGCCACTCGCCTCCTCGTGCAGCCTGCGTAGCATCACCTGGCCGTGCCACACCTGGGGGCACCGGGGGCCCCTGGGGGCGGGGTCGTCACACACAGGGTGGTGGAACGCAGTTTCCTTCCCAGGCTGCCTGGCTGCCTGGCGGGGGCCCACCGGCTCATGTCCTGCCATCACCCATCCCAGCCGGCGAGGCAGATGGGCAGCGTGGATGAATAGGTAGCTTCCGCACCACTGGGTTCAGGCTAACACTCAGAGCCAGGTAGGACATCAGTCACGTTCTGGGGACCGGGAGCATCTTGAAGGAGACAGGATTCTGCTGAGGCCACTGGCGGAAGCAAACGTGAGACAGGTCCGAGCTCTCCCAGGGCGGTGTGGGCCCCGGAGGTGGTTCTCCCTCGACAGGCTGGACATCTTCTGGAAGCTGCCGCTTTCAAAACTGGTCCCCGGGGACTCGGGGGCCTACCTGGGGCCTAGAGATGCATTGTTTTCCTTTGCTACAAAGTCTGCAACGTTAGGAGCTGTTTGTGCCTGTTACGCAGAAAGACACCCTGCTGGCTGCAGGGGCCTGGGATCCTGGGCTTAGAAATGGAAATTTCCCTTCACATCCACCAGCCACCAGCCGAGTGCTCCCTGGGCTGGGCGGGGCGGGGCGGGGGGTGGCGGGGTGCTGGGGCATGTGGCCCCAAGACAGAAAGTCTTGCAAAGCACAAGAAAGCGTGCTCTCGGTGCCTGGATCACAAAGTGCCAACAGAAAGGCTGCTGGCGTGGTTTTCAGTGTCTGATGGCTGTGGGGATGAGTGCCACAGCCCCCCTGGCCCGAGCTCACAGAAGGAGCACTCTCTGTCCCTGTGCAGCCTGGAATGCAGCTCCGGCCCCCAGCCCCCGGAGGAACCATGACGGGGTAGCCCCTGCCCACCCCAGGGGCCCATGGGGCAGGGGGCCCGACCCTTGTCCTGCTCCGTGCATCCCCATCCCCATCCTCCGTCCGACGACGGTCACGCGGGCCTGCTGTCGGGCTTGTGTGGGCCTGCGTGTGCAGTACACAACCACCTCAAAGCACAGCTCTCTGCCGGTGGGAACGAGGTTCCGACTGCACGTTCGAGGGCCGCTCTGGCAGCTTCTCTCTCGACGGGGCTCCTGCTCCGATGGGGCCCCTGCTCGCCCGAGCCCGGGTCAGAATTCCCTGGCAATCCCGTGGAGCTGTTCGTGTACCAACCGAGATAAACACCCTGTTGTGCTGACACATTCGGTGGGCTTGGTAAGACTGGGGAGAGCGTGGGTTGCTGCAGGACTCCCCCGCAAAGTGGACCGTGCGCTTTGCCTCACGGGTGGGCTGGAGGGACATGACTCGGCTCCCAAGCCCTCACCAAAGACCCAGAGGTGGGGTGCAGGGCAGGCAGGTGTTTAAAAGCAACAGGGAGCAGGAGGCTCCGAGCTGATTCAAAGTGGTACAGACTCCGCAGCTTTTAATGACCAGAGCAGACCGGAACCCCCATTGCCTGGATGGACAAAATGACCAATTAACTATGCAGGGCCTGGTGGCAGGACTGTCACGCTCAGCTGCCGCCGCTGCCACCTCAGGACCAAGCTCCGAGCTAGCGTGCCCAAACACGGCCATGTATGTAGACAGGTTTGAGCTGTGTTGTGGGAAAAAGAACTGTTGCCTTCAGAGCCTGGGAAACACTCACAGCAGGAGCTCTGCGGTTTTGGAGTCTCGTTACAGAGGCTTCAGCTTTCTCTTCCCTTCCCTCATCTTTTCTCCTTCTTCTGGGAAGAGCTGCACAAAAAAATAATTAGGCAGAATGTATGGGCGTGGCCCCTTGGACGCAGGGGGGGCCGGGGGACTGAAAGCTTCGAGTGGTCGGGAAGGTGCCGCCACCGAGCGGGAGGACCCTGGCAGGAGGGCAGGGACAGCCTCACAGACGCAGGGCCTCTACCAGCAGGGCCCCGGTGACGCCAGGCTTTCCCCAGGGGCCATGGTGGACATTATTCTGCAGTCACGGGCATCCTGCGGGGGAGTGGAGGGTCCCTGGGTGCTTGTCTGGCTCAGTCACGCAGGACCCTGGGGCTGCCTCCTTCCTCTTCTCTTCCTGCCCATAAAGTCAGGACCCAGGGACCCCGGACCCACAGCGTCCAGGTCTCTAAATGCAAACATGTGCGCCCAGGGTGGCCAAGGCCTGCTCTCTCTCCTCGACCTTCCCTTCCCGTCAGAAGAGACTGCTTCCTGCAGCTGAATTTCCGGTTTATTCCCTGAGGCCAAGACTGGAGCACTCGGCACGGTCCCCTGGAAAGCAAGGGGCCCCTTGAGCATGGGGACAAGCAGGGAGGTGATGCAGAGGACAGACAGGGCGTGCCAGTCTCTCTGGGTCTCCCCCGTCTGTCCTCGCCTCCTTCCCTCCCCATTAGATCCTCGTGCCCCAACTTGGTGCCACCTGATTGGTGAGATGAAACCTTCTGCTGCAGGGACCCCTTTGTGGTTGACAGAAGGGTCCCTGTTAATCAACAAAGAAGCACAGTTATGTGGCCCTGGGGCGGAAGGGTGCAGACAGCAGGGAGTTGGTGGGTGTGGTGACTGGGGACCATGGTCTGGTTTCTCAGCCAGAGGACACTGTGCTGTCCATGTCACCAGCACGGGGGTGTGTCCCCTTCCTTCTCCAGGGATGCTTACTGCTGAATTAGCTCCACTCTGTCACAGTCACGCTGGATGCCATGTTGGGACCGTGAGCCCATGGGAGGCTCAGGTCCCTGAGCGTCACGGAAGTTTACCCCACGTCCAAGCCCTTCCCCAGCTCGTCGATGGAGCGCCTGCCCACGTTGGTCCCTGCCCCCCGTGCAGGGACAGCTCAAAGCTGCACAGGCTCAGAGGTGGATTTGACCCAGGAAAAGCAAAGTCAGTGAGCAATGGCAAAATCCACCACTGAACAAACAAATGATCGCTTAGTAGGCATCTTAAAATGACCTGGTGGCAAGAGTTCCTAAGTCATTCGGATCTGAAGCTCATTCCAAGTCTCCCTCTGTCCCACCTCTGGGAGCTCAGGTGACAGGTCCCGTTGGCTGAAGCCACAGGCCAGGAGAGACAGTTCAGTGCCCTCGGTAGGTGGTGGTCTATAGACTTTGCTGTCAATCCTCACGAACATGGACATCCCTGACCACCAATTTTAGCTCAGAAGGGGCCCTTAGGGCTTGTGCCTCGACGTTTCTCTCTCCAGAGCAGGAAGCTCAGCTCTGAGCAGCGCAGGGCACAGGGCAGGTGGTCCAGGGCAGCCCCGGAGAGGGCCAGGCAGCAGGCCCCGCGGTGCATGGCACACCGGCTCGCTCCTGGGCCGGGGACCGGGCAGCCTGGGGAGTGGGAGCACGTGTGCTGCTCTGGCTGCAGTGAGGGCCTCTCCTCTGCCTGTCGGCCCTTCTGGGGCCCCCGTGGCCTGAGCTCTACGGGCCTGGCTGCGCCCGTGCCTGGAACGCCCACCACCTCACTTCCTCCCGGAGTAGCCTCTTCCCAGTGACCTTCCTTTGCGAGGGCTTCCTGGACCCCTTGCGGCCATGTCCCCTGTTCCTGTGGCCACACGCCTCTCTCAGAGCCCAGGGCCCCTGAGCAGCTCCAGGGCCACCTCTGTCCCCGGGAACAGCAAGACCACCCTGTCTTTTCCCCAGTGGTGTTCCCGTGGCCAGACCCCCACTGAATGGCAGTGATTACAACCCTTTGTTACGTCGAGACCGTACATGGACTGACGTGTATCCACCATCAAAGTGCCAGGCAGTGTGCTAAAAATTTTATGCCAGTCCCTTGTGCCTGCCCACCCCCTGCTGTCCCTTTGGAGTCGCGAGGTTGCCATGGTTGTTCACCTTCTGGTGACGAAAAGGAGGCACAGAGGTTCACTGTCATAGAAGGACAGAGATGGCTCCAAGGAGCCAGAGCGTGTGAGGGTGGAGCTGGGATTTGAACCCAGGCAGGCTGGGTCTGGGCCACGCCACATCCTAGATCAATGACAGCTCCCAGTCGGTGCAGTGGACGAAGAGTGCCACCAGGCAGGTGCGGGCCAGCTGGGAACACAGCAAATGGGGACACACTGGGGACTCGGCAGCCCAACAACCCAGCAAGACCGCCGTACCCAGTGGACTTCCTGAGGGTGAAAGCAGGCACCGCGCCACAAGCCCTTCTGAGCTAGGAAATTGGAATTAATGTCACCGCTGATACCGATGAGTCCAGGGGATGCTTGGAGTCCAGTGTACTCCAAGGGTCACAACCCACCCCAGCCCCGGGCACAGGACCCCAGGGACAGCCCAGAGCCTCCAGGACCCCGCCACCCCTGCTCCCCCTGCCCCATGAGGGCCGCTGTCCTGCACCCCGAGCCAGGCCGCACGCGGAGTGCCACTCCCCATGGGCTGGCTGATGGGCCCGCATCCATTCTCATTAGCGTCCCTTCGCACGCGGGCACAGGAGGGGCTGCCAGGCGCGTCTGCGGCTCGCTGAGCCAGGGGCCACGCTCCACTGCCGACGAGCAGGCGGCGCACCTGCTCCAGGGCTCGCGGCCGCCACAGCCATCCTTCACGTCGCACGCCACACTTGCTCCGTCTCGGCGGATGGAGCCGCTGCCAGCCCTGCCCGCGCCCCCGCCGGCCCCGTGGCCCACACTCAAGCGCGTCTGTGGACGGCTGGTCGAAGAAGCCTTAAAAAATGTGACCGTCGCCTCGTAGCCATTCAGCTGTTACGTCAAGGGTTAAAAAAGGAAGATAAAAGGCGCACCACTTTGTCCCCCAAACTAACTTTTTTGGCAATGAAGATGGAATCGTGAACTACGAACTGCCCACTCGCGGGCCCCGTCCTCCCCCAGGGTGGCCACGTGTGCCTCAGGATTTCCTGGGCCTGGTCATAAGGGCCGGCACCGTTCCTCTCTCTGGGCACCTATGACCTCCCCACGCCGTAGGGGAGGCCCGAGTGTTTGCAGCGAAGGCCGGCATCCTGGGATGGAGATCAGGAGATCAGGCCTACCCGGCCCCGGCCTCGGCCCCGACTCCCAGGAGCAGGGCAGCCTGGGTGGCCGGCGACTTCCTAGACCATCAGCGCTGTTGCTGGGGACCCTTCGGGCTTCCTCCAACTGTGCAGTCTCCTCGGCCCACCCGTGCCGCAACCTCCCAACCTCACACCCGGGCGTATGCACACGCACATCCGTTTGTTTCTTCCAGTGGCAGAATCTTTGTGCCTTGGCTCAATCTGTGAGCCAGAAATCGATAGACATTTATTACTGTCCACCTGGATTTCTACCGGGTGCACTGCCCGCAGGGTCCCCAGCTGGGGTTCGAGGACAGGGTCCTGGGTTCTCCCAGAAAGCCTGGGGAGGGAAGAAGCCCAGCTCCCTTCCAGGTGGCGAGGCTTTTAGGAATACGCTGGCCGTTTATGGGGAGCCATGATTGCTCTGGGCGGAGCCACCATTTGCTGGTGCCACCTGATAGCAGGGAGGCCCCCCCACCGTGGGTCAGGTCCTGCAGGGACCCCTTTTCCTGCTGTGGCTCTCTTCCAGCAGGTAGCGGCACCTGCCTGCCTCGTGGGCAAGTCCGCCCGAGTCCCCTTATCTTCCGGACACCCGGTCCCCCTTGGGAGGCTGGGGTCTTGCACTCTGGACTTCCCAGCTCTTTCCCTGCCACACTCAGGAGCGTGGTGGCCGTAAGTGCAGAGTTAACACAGGGGCTTCCCGACCGGGCCGGGGAGCAAGCTCAGGTTTGGGAGTCGGCGGGCTTCCGGTACCTGGCAGCTTTGACTCTGCTCCTGGCTGGGTGTCTTAGGTGAGTTTCTTCACCTCTCTGGGCTTTGGTTTCTCCCCCTGTAAATGGATACACCTCCCTCTCCCTCCTAAGGATATTGTAAAGCTTTAACAAGGTCGCAGAAACAAAGGGCACAGCGGATGCTTCGGAAGCGGGAGGGTCTCACCCCTATTTTTAAAAGTAAGCTGCTTCTGGTTGCCTCTGCCTATTAAACTCATTCTCAGGGCAGCATCTGGTATCAGTCATTTACACTGTAGCATGAATTTAAGAGGAGTCGGCTCCTTAATGGGAATTTGCTATGAGGGAATGTTCTAGCTGAGGAATACAAGAAGGTTCTGTCTGTGACCTTGAAGTCTCAGGCTTCCGGGGTGCGGGGAGTAGGCACTGGGCAGGGGTCACACACCACCACTCAGGCTGAGGTATGAGGGAACCTTGAGAGTGTGCCCAAGGCTCACGGGGAAATCGGATGTCAGGGGACAATGAGAGGGCGGTCCCCAGGATGGGGATCTCAGAGGGGAGGGATGCTTAAGGCAGCAGCTCCTGGTGTCCTTCCTCACCCTCCAGGGGCTCTGGGCTTCCTCCTCCTGCGACCTCACTTGTCCCCAGGGCTGTCTGTCCCCACAAGCTCCTTAGTTTATTCCTCACTTCTGTTTGGACTCAGGGAAGACCAGACTCATTCTAAGAGCAAACTGTTTGAAACTCAGCAGGTAACTATTTGGATGAGGGACAGCGTGCCAGCCCTTGTCCTGACCTCTCAGCCCTGAGAGTGCTCACATGTGCATGTGTGTGCCCATGTGAGTGTGTGTGCACCCTAGTTAAGTGCACACGTGTCCCTGTGCCAGTGTGCCTGTGTCCTCATGAGACTGTGCATGTGCCCCATGTGAGTGTGTATACCTCCATGAGTGTACATGTGCCCCATGCGAGTGTGCGCGCGTCCCCGTCCAAGCGTGCATGGTGAGTAGGAAGCCTCCCCGGGTCCCCCAGCAACGGGAGCCTTCTCTGACCTTCCAGGTGTATCGTCAAGTATCGGAAGACAGAGCACGCTCCTTTCGTCGTTCTTCATTGGTCGTCTCATTCGTCATCTCGTTCTGGGAGCAAGTGGTGTCCTTTCCCGTGTGCGTGAGCTCCTCCCAGGCGCCCCGTGGGGGACGGGCCCTGCGTTGGGGGGCGGTGCCTGGAGGAGGAGCCCGGTTGCCTAACACAGACTCTTCCCTCCGGAAAGCACGCGGGCGGCCTCGATGCATCGTCCACGGAGCGGGGTCTCGCCCTCAGCCCGAAGCTCTCTGCGAGAGGAGGAAGGAGAACAGAGCCTGAATTCCATGGAAACCGTGGCTGTGTAGGTGCGACACCCGCTGCCTTGCACTGGGCAGCCGCGGCGAGGCCTGGAAAGACCCGACTCTCGGGTCACCAGGCATGAGCGCGCCCTGCAGAACGCGCGCTGCTCCGCGCCCTGGAGCTCGTCTCGCTGCGCCTCACTGTCCTTCCGCCAAACCCGGGAGGCGGGGCTCTGCCCTGGCGTCTGGGGGCCAGTCCACGGGGATGGTGCCTGGAGGGAATGGCACTCTGGGCCCTTGCTGTTCAAGGCTATACTCGAAGCTGTCTCCCGTGGGCGACGTTCCTGCAGACCTCTGAGTGGGTGCACCTGGGGTGGGGGCTGTCCCGGCTTTCCCAGGCCAGTCGGGGAAGCGGCCCAAGGATGGTGAGCTCTGTTAATAGGTGCTGAGGCATGGACGCCGCTCTGGGTTTCCTTATTGGATAATGAAGTCACCGAGTCTTGTTAGACGCAGGACTTGTCGCTCAGCATTGCTCTGTGTTAGCCATCTTCCTGCTGGGCCTGCTGTGTGTGTCAGTGCTGAAGGGTCTTAAACGGGAGGCGGGCACCCCCGCCCCTTTGGGAAGATGACGAAGGGGACCTCCACCCCCACGCCCGGCCCGGCCCGCCTCCCTGCCTCATCTGCTGTCTGCGTGTCCAGCCGTGAGGCTGCCTTCTGCACCCTCGGACCTGTGCTCACGGCAATGACCGCAGAGCTGGGGGACAGTCATGCATTCCATCTCGCAGAGGACAAGCTAGAGCCTCGGAGGTGGGCTCCGGCCCCAGCCCCAGGCCTCCCTCCCTTCTGCTGTGTGTCCTGTGGGGCCGCACGGGCCATGTCACGGTTCTGTCACGGCTGCTGCTCAGGCTCCAGCCAACCTGGCGATGAGCTGCAGTGACCACACCTGGCCTTGCCGGCCAGTCCTGCTCCCCCACCCAGCCGGGTGCCAAGGCCCGGTGGTCAGCCACGGCTCCGTGGGAGGTCCAGACCTCTTCTCTGAGCCGGACTCTACGGCAACCATGAGAACCGCCACCTCCGGACACGGAGCCCTCTGCGCCATTGCTTCGTTTGGTCTCTGCCACCATCATGGAATGTGGCTCCTTGTTCACACTCCCGTTTGACGGGTCAGTGAACCGAGGCAGGTGAGGAGCGGCGGCCGGCCGCAGTGGCACCGCGTGTCCCGGAGCTGGGCTGGGCTGGAGCTCTGCCTCCGGGATGCGCTCCCAGCGGCAGGTTCTTCCGGGTGGGAGGGCGGCCAGCGTCTCAGCCCCGCCTCCCGCACGCGCTTTGGTGTTTTGGGTATGTTTCATTCAACCTGGGGTCTCAGTTTGAATAAAAAAAAAAAAAGTTTCAAAAGCCATGGTTTGGGGACAGGGAGGAACCGTCTTCACTCTGGAAGCTGAAATCATTCAGCCGGGCAGGTTGCTGAGTAAATAGTGGAGCTGCCCCACGCCGAGGGCAGCGTGGCGAGTGGCCTGAGCGGGGGCAGTGGCAGGGGCCATGTCACATGCCCCTGTCCCACAGCGTCGCCCCAGCCGCTCGGGGTGCACCCTGTCCACCGGCCCTGCTATCCCACTTCTCCGGCCTGTGTCCACCACCGATGCTGTCTCTGCCCCGCGACTCACTCGGCTGGAATCTGAGAGGGGCGGGAAGAGACGGGAGCTGGAAAGGGGCTCTGTGCCCTCCGAAGTGTTTCCCATCAGTGGGGCTGTCAGGATGCCCGGCCCACTGCAGGGACTGGACTTTCTGGGATTTGAAAACAAAAAAAGGCAGCCCCAGCTGGTGTGGCTCAGTGGTTGAGCGCAGTTCTGATAACCAAAGAGTCAGCAGTTCGATTCCCAGTCAGGGCACAGGCCTGGGTTGCAGGCCAGGTCCCCCGCTGGGGGTGTGCGAAAGGCAACCACACGCTGATGTTTCTCTCCTCTTTCTCTCTCCCTTCCCATCTCTAAGAATAAATAAATAAAATCTTCAAATGAAAAAGGAAAAACAGGAGCGATGGGTGAAACTTCCCTGTTCCTACGGAGGGCGGGAGGGTGAGGTGAGCCTCAACGCCCCCTTCTGCACAGGCTTCTGCCCCGTCCGGGCGGAGGAAACAGGGCCTCCGTGTGTCAGCCCAGCGCTCCCAGGTCTCCCCAGAGCCCTGCTCGCCGCGGTGGGAGGGAGCCGGGCAGCTGGGGTCCACGTCTCCGCCACAGACCCTGCCATCTCCCCCGAGAAGCTGGTGCACCGCCCGCTGTCTGGGCTGCGTGTGGGGGGCGCGATGTCCCCGGCGTGGCGGGCCGGGGCAGCGTGCAGAGGCCAGTCTTAATCGACAAATTAAAGCCCAGGAAAGCCTGGGCAGGTGGGAGGAAGTCTCGGCGCTTGATCAAAAACACATTTCTGTTCCCCGTCTAAATGACGGGCCACGGGGAGCCACATCTGTAAATTATACAGGCAGCCTCTTCAACCCCTGATTCAGCCTGACAGTTTTACTGGAGTATATGAAAATGAGTATTAAAGATGCGATCTGTAGGCTCCCTTCCAGGAATTCCAACCTGGTTCCAATAAAATGGGAACGCTGATTGGAAGTGAAGCTGCCTTCCGGTTTTGCCTTTGGCTATTACGTGCTCATTCGTGAAATGACTGAACTCCACAACCACTTTTAATATTCACCTTTTGAGTTCATCTCCAGCACTGGACACCTTGCAATGATTAAAATAGCATGAGCTCCCCATGCTGGGTGCTCTCTAATTTAAGACAGCCCAGGTGCTGAAGACAAATGAGGCGGCCTGGTAAGTCCATTCTTTCTTTGCATGAAGTTGCTTTGCAGGAACATCGAGGGAGGAATATTAATGGTAAAAAAAAAAGAAAAAAAAATCCCGTGAAATAATGCTCCTTGAGCAGATGCCCGGGTGCGGGGAGGGGGGGAGATGAAAGTGGGGTGCCAGGCGGAACTCATACTTGGTGTGGGGTTGCTCTTGTTGCCAGAGGTTTCTGGGCTTTGCTGGCGGGGCCCCGTGCCTGTAGCTGTCCCCGCTGCGGCTCAGGGGTCCCCTTCCTTCCTTCCCAGGGGAGCCCCCCTCTTGGACAGCTGCGTGATCTGAGCTGACCAGCCGTGCCTGTCCAGGCCTCCCCTGTCCCCCAGGCCCCTAGGGCGCCCCCATCCTTAGAGGCCATTCTGGAAGAAGGGGCTCAAAGAGCACCTAGAAGAGGGAGGGTAACTGGTGGTTCCTTTCCACGCGCTCCCGACAGAACCCCTTCCCCTGCTCTAACCCCTGGGCAGTCGGGCCACGGGTGCCTTTTCTGTGCGACTCCCCTGAGGTTCGCCAGACAAGGTGGATGCGCGACCTGGCTTCCACTTTTGCACCGGAGTTCTCGCAGCCTTTGATGGCGGGGAGAAAAAGGGTGTGGGTCCCACTCTGGCTCCCCCAGCACGTGTTCGTGCCGAGTGAGTCTGGGATTTTTCACGGGGAGAAAATGGACCTGAACCCTCGGAGATCGGCCCTCCTGGGAGTCCCAGGTTCATTCTGAGATGGTTTTATGCGATGGCAAATGTTGCCTTCTATACATGGAATTCACACTTGGTTTCCTCTGATCTTCACAATCAGGAAAACCGTTTGCATGCGTTTAATTTGGGGCGGAGTTTTGTCGTAGCTGTTAGTTTTCGTTCGGGCAGGACTTGGCGGCCCCAACTGTGTGTGGCTTCAGAAATCGCCCAAGGGCGTGGCGCACACGCTGGTCGGTGGCCACGCCCGAGAGCATTGCCGCTTCGTCTTGTGCGAGACAAGGCAGCCCCCCGTGGGTGTTTTCCCAGTCGCTGGCTGTCCGATTTTGAGCCAGCAACCCAAAACCTGTGTGAGGGGGCAGTTACTCTTGTTGGAGGAAGTGCCCCAGCACGGCAGCCACCCCGTGGGGTTGAGACCATGACTTCACCCACAGCCCGACGGCCCCCGAGAGCGGTCTGCAGGTCTAGGGGTCTGCGGTGCCCATGCCCCAGGTGGCCCGTGGCGGGGAGGCCCCAGCTCAGCCGCTGGGCACACGTGGCTCTTTCCACGCAAGTCAATGGAAATGAAGTTAGCATCTAAAATCCAGGCCCTCTGTGCCCTTCTCCACGTCCGAAGTGCCAGCTCGCTGGCGAGTGATGGCCAGCCTAGACAGCTCACAGCAGCCCGTGTCTGCCCGTTGGAAGGCCCTGTGTGGGTCAGCCTTTCATCACGGCCCGAAGAAAGTCCCGAAGATGGTGGGCTCTCACGCCAGGCCATGCCTAATCGAAGGCCCTCGGTCTGAGAGCTGAGTGCCCGTGAGCTGTGGACAAACTTTGATGGAAGTGGGAGTTTCCCATGTGGGACCCAAGACCGAATCCCACCCAGAGTGTTTTGGAGATGAGCTGGGTTAGCGACGGCTCTGCCGCCCTGCCCCGTGACGGGCAGGGACGGGGTGGCTCTGCCGCACTGCCCGTGATGGACAGGGACAGGCCCACAACGCCCCACGTCCTTGAGTGCTCAGCTCACCGACGGTGATGACACAGGACGATGTTTCCCATTTTCCACATTATTTTTGATCTAGAAAGTCTTACGTCCTCCACCTAGGGGGCCGCCTGCAGGTGCAGAGCACCCTCGCCCTGGGACCAGGTGACGGGCCCCCCGGCTCGCCTCTGACGCCGTCCCCACCTCGAGCTCAGCGGGAGGCGGGCGCTTTGCTCCCGGTGGCCAGCACCCTCAGCACCTGGGCTCAGATTATTTTTATTCCTGGCAACCGACCCTGAGCAGCAGCTCCCGCCTCCCTGCTTAGGCGTCAAAGGCCAACCCACGCGATGGACAGTCACATGCCAGGGGCGGTGTCCGCATTTACTTCGCCACCATGGGCTTCCCAGGGGCACAAGAGTCTAGGGACCTCTCATCCCTGGTCCCCTACATCAGGCAGGTGACACTGAGGTCAGGTAGGAGACTCCCTGGTGTCACTGCCTGCCCAGGTGCAGGTGCCCCTGCCTGCGACATGCTGTCCCTGTGGCCCGTGGCCCTGGCCAGGACAGCAGGGCTCTGAGGAGGCCCAGTCGTGAGTGGAGGGTGGAGACGTTCAGGGAGGATCTGGAGACCAATTGTGCGATCTTTGTTTGGTTTGAAAGTGCCTGGTTTCCGGATGCATCCTGGGCACTTGCTCCTGGGGTTGCTTCCGGTTATGAAAAGAAGCCCAGGGGTGAGTATCGCCACCCCCTGCGGGCACAGGGGGACACGTGTGTGGACGGGATATGCAACCAGCGCTGGGCGACAGAGCACAAGACCGGCTGAATCCGGACGTGGAGCCCCGTCTCCCTAACGTCAGGCCGTGTTCCCCGCAGCAGCGGCCCACCATCGCCAAGGACTCGATTGTCCGCCTGGCCGTCCCCGGAGGAGCCGGCCTTCCCCGACCTGGGGCGCGTGCGGGAGGCCACCCGTGGGATTTTGCTGTGCCTTCTCTGAACCGGAGTCCATGAAGCGGGGCTGCCACCCCCATTCCAAGGCCTGTGAGCCTGAGGTGGCCCCTGGGACCCTCCCCTGGGACCTCACTGAGGGGCGAGCTGCTTGAGGCCATCAAGGACAGTTCTGGCCAGGGTCTGCGGCCCTTGCCCTCTGGCGATCCAGCCCCAGGGCTGAAACTCCTGGCCCCTTCCTGCCTGTTCTGAGCGTGTGGGGCCTGCCTGGGCCTCCTGGGAGCCACAACCTGCAGGCACCGGCAGCCTGGCCCCTAGAGGTAGAGCAGGTCTGAGTGCCCACCTCACCCTGGAGGGGATACGCCGGGGACAGTGATGGTGGGGCTGGGGCACCGTTGCATGAGCCTTGGGGTGTGAGCCGCAGGGAGTCCCCCAGAAATCGGTGATTTAGATTTCAGAGTGATCGGAAGCCCCTGGGTCCCCTGGCACAGGCTGTGCGTGAGCTCAGGGCTTTTTTGACTTCAGAAAAGCCAGGGCTGCCTGGTCCTGCACCTTCCGTTCGGGCTCTGCCTGGAGCTCCACTTGGAGAGAAGGCGCACTGTGCCCGCTCAGGCCTCTGGGGTGCCCCGGCAAGTCCTGGAGAACGTTCACGTCAGACCAGCGTGGACAACTGTCAACCTGTACAGACCACAGTTACAGAGTGAGTGCTGTCTGCACTTCCCCCAAATGGCCCGGACATTTTATTTGCCACCTCTCCCCAGTCAGTACAGATGCCCGCGTGTGTCCCTGTGACCCACAATTTCCGTATCTCTTGTCACAGCCCCACGACACCGTCCTGCGCTTGTTGGATTGTGCTCACATTGCCAGGGCAGGGGCCGGGTCTGGCGTGCTCCCTGACACGCGTTCAGCGCCTGGAAGGAGCCCTGCGCGCAGAGCTCCCGTCTCTGCCGCATGGATGAGGAGCGGCCTCCCCGCCATCCACTGGCCCTGCTGGGGTGAGGGCTCTGTGCCGAACCCGGGCCCCACGCCCGTCTCCCCTAATCTCTGCCCCTCCGAGACCTGGTCGACTCTGAGATGGCGCAGCCCCTGCTGACTGGAGAGCTGGGGACCAGAACACGTCCGCAAAGCCTCCCCGTTTCTTCGAGGAGCCGCCTCCTTCCTCTGCAAACCACTCCGGCTCCTCCGACACGCCGGCGTGGGAGGCAAGGCCGGAAGGGCCCAGCGGCTGCCGCCTGCTTCTGCGCCGTGGACGGCCCACCTTCCAGCTGCTCCGATCGCTCGTGCTGGGGAGGGGGGGCCGAGGGGGTGACAGCATCTTCTCCAAAATCTTCATCCACAGTAAACACTGCTAACTACTAACTCATAAAACATATCAGCTGGGTTTATTACTTTTAACCATCTTTCCAATTGTGCTATAAAATAAAGGCAGATGCCATTTTAAGATGTTATTATCGTCAAGGGCGGGCTTCCTCCAGCAGCACCTGCTTACAGCAGTCTGCTTGTTTACGGCTCCTGCTTTTATAGGTGACAGTTTAAGGTGGCTCTTCTCCGGTTACAAAGAGTTCTTCCTCATGGCGCGGAGAGACGTGCGCGGGAGGAGGGCTCCGGCGGCGCCGGCTGCGGGCGCGCGAGGCAGGGTCGCCCGGTTCACCTGGGCTTTCTGTCGACAGCTTCGCCGCACACGTCAGGCCCTGCCAAATGCTCTGCCATTAATTTATGATTTAAAGTAATTAACTTTTGCTGATTAAAGTAATTATTTCAAGTGCATCGCACCCGGGCCCAAATGATGCTCACAGCCCGCTCTCCAGGCTGAGCGAGCAGCGTGCCAAGCGCTTAAAAGCCGCGCCGGGGAGTTCCGAGGGGCTGCTGCCGGTCTTGCAGATCTGCCATGTTTATGCCTGGCTTGTACTAACTGCTCATGTTAATGCCGGCTCCTGGCAGAACCTTGACACGGTGAAACCTTCATCCGGTAAACAAGACAAGCTTCAGCTCCGTGACACCGATGACAGGGGAGGCTGTTTAAATGAATCTTGCCTCCAGCCTTCCAGAGGTGGTGTGTTTTTGCACGCTCTTGGTTACCCAGCTCGGCCCTTAAACAGCGTACGGCTTCATCTGGCCTCAGCCGAGAGGGGGGAGCATGTGCCCAGCAGGGACCCAGTCCCGTGCCCCCCAGACTCAGCCTCGGTCTAGAACAGACCTCCAGGGGCCCTCGGGGCGGGGCAGGCAGGGCAGGGCCGGTGCGTCGCCTGGCTCTGCTGGGGAAGCTTTTTGGCATCGTGGAGGCAGACGGAGAGCGAAGGCTGAGGGGAGAGAGCTGGCCCAGTTCCTTCACATCCAGCACTGTTGTCCCCTTGCCACAGTCCCTTCTGCCAGTGGGGCAGGGAGTCATCACTTGGTGGTTTCTCCAGCAGAGAGGCTGCTGAGGCAGGAATGGAGGAGCTGGGGGTTGGAGTTGGGAGACCCTTCCACGCCCCAACCTCGTTCCCACTTCATGCACGGCAGGGGAGCCCAAGCCAGCCATCCTCGGGCAAGCAGGCAGGACACGTGTGCCCCGGGGCTGACAGGAGGCACAGGGAACCCTTCCCTCCCTCCCGGGGAAGTTGTGGGAAGCAGTCCCTGTAGTTGCTCCCGTTTCTCCCACACCTGCTGTGTGCCTGGCACGGAGGCTGCACGGCAGAGCGGGTCTCACGGAAGCTTCATGGTGAACCTAGCAGGTGGGTCCTGTTGCCCCCCACCTTCCAGCTGAGACACGGAAGGTTCAAAGAGGTGATACACACGCCCCAGGTCAATCAGCCAGTGCGCCCAGGACTCAGATCCAGTACTCGGGCCCCCGAAGCTCCACAAACGTGGTCTCTACTCCATCACCTTTTAACTCATTAAAAATACCGGGGAGCCGCCATGGCCTCCTTGGAGCACCCCAGCCAGGAGCGATCACACTGGGCGTTGGGAAGAGTCCCAGCTCCTCATGGCACCAGAGTGTCCTGACCTAGGATGCCAAGGCCAGGGGCCAACGACCAGGTGACCGTGAGAAAGAGGGGCACTTTGGGGGTGTCACCTCATGCTTCTGCTTGGTGCTATTTGGGGGCACAGTTTGGGGAATAAACTTGCGTTTTTACCTTTTCTCTTAGTAATTATCTCAGCACCCTGGGCTTTTGGTGAAACCACAAGGAAATTTAATTTTGTATGTAATTAAGTGCCTGATGGGCAGTGATCCCTGGCAAACAATATTTCAGCTTAATGCTGTTGAGCAAACATCACCGACTCACGGCGATGCCAGAACAGTCATCTGCGCGTTGGCAGCCTCGCCACGGCGTGACGGCTAGGGTCGTAAATATCCCACTTCACTTTCGGGGTGAATTAAGTGCTCTTAAAGGGTGAGAGAGGAAGAGCATCAGAGGGGAACATTCGCTTCCATCCGGAAGTCTGGGCCGCGCCGGGGCCGGGGCAGTTGGGCAGAAGCCCTGTCCTTCTTGGCAGGCGCTGAAAAAAGCGACTCTCCAATCACCAAGCTCATGATGCCAGAGGCAGAGACTGGGATGGGACCCGCCGGGGGCCAGCTGATGGGGCCGCGGCGGGGGAGGCCCGTGGGGCCCTGGAGGGCGGCGCCCACCGTCTGCCGGGTGCTGTGCCACCAGCGGACGCCGGAGCCGTCTCGGAGCCCAGGGAACTGCTGGAACTGAGGCGCTGGTGCCAAATCAAATTTAAAAAGCTGGAAAGGAAATCTAGAAGCACCAGGAGGAGGGCCGTAACGGGGTGGGTGGTCCTGTCCTTGGGGGGAGGGGGCTGCAGGCGTGGCGGAAGGTTATCAACGTAACATTGGAGGAGCCAAAATCGCAAGGTGCCCGGTGAGCACTGGGCAGGCCAGTTCAGCTCAGGAGAAGAGTTTTATTTTCTCTCTGTCTTGTTTGGTTGTTTGAGATAAAAAGAAGGACACGAGAACTTTAAAAAAATGTGACTCATGGCCCAATTTGGTCAGCCTCCTTAGACGACTTCTCTTGCCTTGGTTTCCCGGGAAAACTGCAGTCCTTGAGCCCACACAGCCTCAGGTTCAAGCCCCAGCCTGGCCATTCATCAGCTGAGTGACCTTGGGCAGGTCACTCCATTCTCCAAACCTCAGTTTCCTTCTCAGTACCGTGGAGCAAACCAGCCCTGTCATGTGGACCTGAGCCTTAGAGACCCAGTGACGCGAGGGGCAATGTGGCCCCTGGGATAAACAGTCACCGCCGCCGCTGTGGGTGTGGCCCTGCCGTCATCGTCGCCGTGCCAACCCCAGGAGCGCCGGGGTGCCAGGCTGTGGCGGCTGAGTTCTGGCTGACCCAGCGGCAGCTCCCCAGCGCCTGTCTGAGGGGGACCTGGGAATAGGAGGCAGGTGCCAACCCCCCACAGCGTTGCTGGAGGGGGTGAACACGCAGGTCAGCCCGCAGCAGGGGGCCCTGGGGCCAGACCGGGCGCCACGCACAGGTTCCCACCACGCTTCACGGTCCCCATCCTCCTCTGAGCCCGACGACCTGTTCATCCAGCACACGTGTGGGGCGCCTGCCTCGGGCCTGGCCCTGGGACACGCGGAGAGGGACCAGACCACAGCAAACCGGCGGAAAAGGCGGTGCCCGCTCCTGGCGGGCATTGAGAAAACAGAGGAAAGACATTCCCGGTCCAGATGTCAGGACGTGGACCCGACCGAGTCACCTCCTGCACCTGGGGACCAGGACAACACGTGGAGCGTCACCTTCAAAACCACCGCGCCTGCCGTGCATCTCATCCCGTCGCCTGCGTGCTGCCGCCAACCAGCCCCGTGACGGTGGGACCCCAGGCACCGGGTTCTAATTCCTCACGCAGCCGAGACCTTGTGGGTGTGATTTCATTCAGGGTGTGGAGATGGGGAGATGATCCTGGGTCAGGCAATGGGCCTTAACTGCCATCATGGCGTCCTCACGAGAGAGAGACTGAGGGGACAGGCACGACAGGAGTGGAGCAGGCCATGTGACCAGGGAAGTGGGGACCGGAGCCACAGGGCCACGAGCCAAGGGACGCTGTGGCCACCAGAAGCAGAGCCCCCTCCCTCCTCCTGCGGGGCAGGCCCCTCCCACCCCCTGACTTCAGCCCCGGGAAACTGACTTCAAACTCCTGGCCGCGACAGCACGTATTCTGGTTGCTTTGTGGTAATTTGTTACAGCAGCCTCAGAAAACTCATGCGGTTGCCAAATGCACTGATCAATCTCCCCTGGAGAGAAGTATGGGGTACTTACTAGGTAGGCATGGAGGGGCCAACAGGTAAATGACTGAATCCATCATGATTAAGTTAGAAATCAGGTGTCCTGTTTTAACTTACATGGTACAGGAGCCTCAGTATATTCATTTATTTTTAAACAGGCCAACTTGACATGTCCAATAAGCGTCCCTTGGGCCAAGTCCTCACCACCCTGTCTGAGCTGGAGCTAAGGAAGGGACTGATGGTCCTGCCCTTACTGGCCCGTCCTCCTCCTAGCTGGGGGGCAGAGCAGCTGGCCGCGGGTCCTCCGCCCCAGCCTCCACGCCTGCCCACAGTCAAGTGTCTTCTGAACACAGTGGGGACGACTCCGCCATCTCTTGGCCACTGCCAGCTGCCAGCCTGGTCTCCTGCCTGGGGGCTCTGAGCATCTCGCATGGGGGTGTGGCTTGGTTCTGACTTTTTTCTGGATCAAGGAGGAAAGTCCAGGGAAGCGTTCCTTGGGGTAGCCCCCCGAGAACGGCCTGGCCGCGCTGTCCCGGCTGCAGGACGGGACCAGAATGACCTCGAGACATGGGATCTGCCTTCTGGCAGCTTGGAGTCTGGCTTGGCTTTGCCTGGGCATTTTCCTTGAAGCCTTTCTGTGGTGTCTTATGGAGATAGGGTTTGGGGACCACACCCTTCTCCGTGGCCCGCACCCAGTTTCTGAGCAGGGCAGGAAAAGTGCCCCCCCACGACCCTCCCCCCCACTGCAGGGACAGAGGTGCACAGCAGCAACCTGCATGGGGTCTGGACCCTGCGTGTTCAGCTCAGGGCTCTGCTCCCTCCACGTGACCTTGGGAACACCGCTCTTTCTGAACGCAAGTTCCTGCAGGTGCAACATGGGGTTTAAAAAAATACCACCTGCCCCCCCGTCGAGGCCCACAGGGCAGGGCTCACCCGGACAGACCCAGATGCCCAGGCAAGGCTGGTGTTTGGAACTCAGTACCCGGCAGCTTTTGTTAGAGACCCTGATGACCCCCCCAGTGCTGGCTCCTTGTCTGTACCTGCCACGCAGAGGCCACTCGGGGACTGGCCCGGGGCACCGGTAGGCAGTGGGCAGGCGTCCCTCTGCTCAGGAGGATGTGCCGTGCTCGGACCAGCCCGACAGCTTGTTCTCTCTGACTGGGGCCTGCAGGTGGCAAAAGCCATTAGGAGCAATTTGTTGTCACCAGGCAGACCTGCTGCCCCTAAACTGTTATCAATGAGCTTGTCAACCCAAGGCCTCACCTCCTTTGTTCTTTTCATCTGTTCTCCCCCCGGAGGCCTCTCTCGAGCCCGCGGTCTCCTCTGAGGACCTGCACAGGCTGTCGTACACCTGTTTGTCTGCAGGCTGGGCCGGGGGTCCGGGCGTGGTGGGGACCGGGCGGCGGGCGGCCCGGCCTCCGGGCTCCCAGTGCTTGTCCCCGTCAGGATGTCAGATGACAGTTGTTGGAGCTGCAGCTGGCGCAGCAGCCAGTGCCAAAGGCACAGCGCACCTGCTGCCTGCGCGGATGCACTCTGCCTCCCTGAGGAGCCCTGGCCTCACCTCCAGGGGGCGCTGCTGCAGAGGCTGGGCTGCTACATCCAAGGCTCGGGAGGCTGCTGGGGGGCTGGGCCCTTAGCCAGGACGCGCAAGTCTGGGCAGTCACCCCACAGGCTGGCGCCTCCTGTGAACGCAGAGGGGTCGAGAGGTGTGCCCGGGGTCCCCTAGCAGGTCCAGCGGTGCCCAGGCCCGAGTCAGCCGTGAGTGACAAAGAACTCTCCAATCAGGCTCATTTCCCGGCTGTCTCCCGACCCCTCTCAGAACCAGGCCGACAACCTGACGAGTGTGGAGTGAAGTCCAATGGATTGAGGCATCGGGGGGCCAGCGTCCGAGAGAAGGCCTGGCCTTCATCAGCTCCAGTGGCCATACAGGGTGCCAGGCCCGGGGGCTCGGAGAGTGAGACCTTCATTTCTCACATTCCGGAGGCTGGAAGTCCAGGATCAAGGTGTGGCCACGGGCAGGTTTCCTTCCCAGGACTCTCCTCCTGGCTTGCAGGTGGATGCCGTCTCTCCGTGTCCGCACAGGGCCTTTCCGAAGCGTGGGGGGGTGGGTGGGGTGGGGGACAGAAACAGCGTGTGCCAGGCTCTCTTCCCAGAAGGGCACCAATGCTATTGCCCCAGGGCCCCACCCTCACGGCCTCGCCTGGCCCTGCTCACCTCCCAAAGGCCCCACCTTCAAATACCACCGCACTGGGGGGTAGGTCCTCAACACGAATTTGGCCCCTAGAAGGGAGCGAAGCCCCCCAGCCGGCCCCGCTGTGGAAGAGCACGCTGAAGGAGCCTCGTGCGCCTGCCTTTGCGGAGAGCGCAGGGGAAAGTGCCCCGGTGGAGGGCCACTCTCTACCGCGGCGTCACATCTCAGACATGGCGCCGACAGGCTTGGGGAAGAAGTAAAGGGTACGGGACTTTGCTGGACGAGAAATTCCGATAAACGGGGCCTTCTTCTCAGTGGTCCCGCAATCACCGTGTGCCAAGGGCAGGCTGAGCTCTGCTGGCCGGGGAAGGAGCTGGACTCCGGGGCTGCTGTTCACCCGGACGAGGGGTGGTGCGTCCCCAGACGCAAAAGCAGGGACCTTTCCAGGGCCCTTTGCTGTCGGCTCCAGGGCTGCAGGAGGGGACACGGAGGCTTGGCGAGCAAGGCCAGCTGTCCCATCTCCCAGCGAGGTGGGCTAAGCCCTGCGTTGTCTCAGCTGCTCGTCTCGGCCGGCCTCGGTGACCCTCCCGATGCTACCTCTCAAGCTTGCTGGCCCCACGAGCCAGGCCACAGCCGTGGTCTCTGTGGGCGGCCCTACAGGCAGCACTGACCAGGGGCCTCAACAGCAGACTTTTCGTCTCGCAGCCCTGGAGGCTGGAAGTCCCAGAGCAGGGAGGGACAGGCCCAGATGGTGTTGGATGATGGCCCTATCTGGTCACACATGACCGTCCTCTTGCTGTGTGCCACGTGGGGGACGGCAGGGAAGGGAAACAAGCCCCTCAGCCTCTTTTCTAAGGGCACTGGCCCCGTGATGGGGGTGCACCCCCCTGCCCCAATATCCTACCGTCACACGGGACATTCGATCTCAATATATGAATTGTGGGGGACACAGACATTCGGTCTGTAACAGCAGCTTTTTAAAGAACATGTGTTTCGGAAGCCCACCCTGTAGCTGGTGCCCAGAGCCAGGGCCTGCGGCTCAGCCTGTCTCTGATCTGCCAGGGAGATGTCGGGCCTTGAGACCTGGAACCCAGCCAGGCCAGGCTGCTGCTCAGGGTCCTGGTCAGGTGGGAGGGGCTGGGGCATGGCTGGGGGCGGGGCTGGGGCGGGGCCTTGCTCTGCCCTCCACGTGCGCTCCAGTGTAAGCGCAGAGTGCCAGGCACCGCGCAGGAGCCCACCCCGCGGGGAATTGGCTTCGATCAGTGTGCTGGCAGGGACAGAAAGGGTGGAAGGCAGGGAACCCTGTCAGCGTTTGCTGGCTCCAGGCCAAGCTGCATGGCAACCCAAGGATGGTGGCGGCGGCATTTTCAGCCAAGCACTTTCTTGCCACAAATCTTGCTCCTGGCCCTGGGTTCTGGAAGCTGCTGACTTCCCTCCAATACGCCCCATGACTGGGGAGGCTTCTGCAGATCCTCCGGAGGGCAGGAGTGGGCGGTGGGGGGGGTGCCCCAGGGAAGGCCTCTTCTGCTCATGTCTGAGCCCATATCCAGGTACTCAGGTTCGTTCAGCCAAGCCTGCGTTTCTCAGGGACACAGTCTCCTCCCAGGAGCCTGGCCACAGGAAAGCCCCATCAAATGCTGAGCCCAAGGCTGAGCGGATTTATACGCATCTGTGCTTGGCGAGGTAGTCTCGTGGCCACTGTCTGAGCAGCTTCCTTAGAAGTAGGATGGGCACCGTGGCATCTTCCAGCTGAGTTGGCCCTGGAGAGTGGCTTCAGGTCCCACCAGCCCCATGCACTGGGCGAGCAGACTCTGCCACCCAGAGGTGGGCCACCCGGGGGCACTCTGAGAGGGACTTTGCCTCCTAAAGTCTGACTCTCTCCTGATTTCTGCAGCCTCGGTCCCCTTGGAGTATTGGCCAGCTCCTACGACAGATGGCACCAGGCTTCCTAGCCCAGGCCTGGCAGGGCCCACGGCAGAGGGTGGGCAGGCGGGGCCGAGGGGCAGCTGCCGGCCTTCTCGCCTCTCCTCTCTCCTTCTGGCAGAGGACTGTTATGCTAATTGGGGCCAGGGTCTGGGGCAGCCAGTGCTGCCTCCGCAAAATGACTGAGAGGGACGTTTAGCCCCAGAAACCTGGCTGCATCTGCGTGGGTCCCCGTGCCCACCGCTGTGCCAGCTGCAGACATCTGCGAGGCGCGGAGCCCCCGGAGGTGCATCTAGAGCAGGTCGAAAGCCAGTTGCCAGCGCGCAAGCAAGTGGGTGGAGCTGCCATGAAGGTCACTGTACCTGTTGCCGTGACCTTGACCATTCCCCCCTGGGATGGAGGACAGGACAGGGGCAGGGAGGGGATGACAGGGAGCAGAGTGACTTGTGGTCACCTGGCCTGCACATGTGTGCTTGCACACGCATGTGCACACACTTGACCCCCACCGTGCATTCCTGCAGTGTCCCCACTCCTGATGCTGGATGGGGCGGAGCACCAAGGGCCCCGTGCTGGTTTCCTGCAGCTGCCGAGACAAAATGTCACAGACTGCGTGGCTCAGAACAACAGATATTTATTGTCCTGTGCTCTGGAGGCCGACGTCTGAGGTCAAGGTGTCAGGAGGGGCCACTCTCCTGTGGGAAGCACGAGGGTGGATTCCCTGCTGCCTCTTCCAGCTGCTCGTGGTCCCGGAGGTCCCTTGGTGCTGCTTGGCCTGCGGACACCTCACTCCGATCTTCGTCCTCGAGGGCACGCTCCTCTCTGGGGGTGTCCCTCTGTCCAGATTTCCCTGTTTGCCTGTGGACACCTGTCACTGGATTTGGAGCCCACCCTGGCTCAGTGTGACCGCATCGGAATGGATGGCACCTGCAAAGACCTGTTTACAAGTACGGTCACTTGCACAGGTTCCAGGTGAATTTTGGGGACACTCGTTAACCCAGGACAGACTCTGATGGCACTGTGTCTCCTGGGCTTCGTAACTTCCTCTTGGTGGCCCAGAGACTGGATGTACCTGCTCCCATTGGCCTGGGAGAGTCAGGGACAACTGTCCTCTCCCCAGCTTTTCTAAGCTGGGGCTTAGAAAGTTCAAGTCCAGGCCACTGGTGGGAGGGGATGGCAGGGAGGGTGGGGGTGCCAAGAGTAGGGGATGGCTGAGAAGAGTGGGGGGCCGTTCTGGTGTCCAAACTTCGGGGCAGAGGGATCCATTGCCTGCTCCCCAAGCCAACACCCCAAACGTGGTCCTGAGGGCACGGAAGCCCCAGACTATCACTTCGTCTGACGTCACTGCAGAAGCTCAGGTGACCTCACCTGACCCTGTGAAGATGCCCCTTCTCCTCTTTGGCATTTTTGCCAGTGCGGGTGCCCAGCCTGTGCCAGTGAAGCGTCTGCGGCCTCAAGCCGGTGGCCACAAAACCAAAGGGAGAGGCTGCTGGTCCTGAGAATGGCCTCTCGCCCACCATGCTGCATCAAACTCACGTGATGTGCCCCCCCTCCTCCCACAGTCTCACCTGGGAGGCACCGCTTCGGGCCCAGGCAGGCAGGTGGCTGGCGGGGTGTCCAGAACCAGCGAGGTGCGGGGCCAAGCCGAGAGCCCTAGGGCTCTGGCACCAGCCTCCGTCAGCCACGAGCTGGTCTTCACGGAATGACGCTCCACCACCTTCTAGTTCAAAGACATGGGGCCCGTCCCTGGGTTCTAGGAGCTCGTTTATGACAAAGGGTGTTACCTGTTTGTCAGGCCTTGCAAATGAAATGCTACGGTTTCCGTTATTTTACTGTGGTGTTTTATTTTTGGTGGTTCTGTGTTAAAAAAACAGAGCCCTCAAAAGTGGCCAGAGCAGAGCAGGAGCAGGGCCTGCAGGGACAGAGGGCGTGACCCCGGGCAGGCGAGAACGGAGGGTGTGTGCCATCCAGCGGGGGGTCCCTGCTGGGGCGCCCTGATCGTCAGGTGTCTCTTCTGCGCCTCCGTGTGCCCTTAACCCGCGGGGACCTTACCTGCTCAGCCTCCCTGCGGGTGTGCGGGGAGGGTCACGGCAACCCGGGGCAGACAGAACAGTTCCGGGTTGACGGAAAGGCCAGCGGCTGCCGGCGGCTGAGTGCACACACCCAGAGACGGCTGCAATGTGACAAAGCGGCTTCCTGGGGACGCACACCCAAGATGCGCCATGCACACGGCTGACGTCAGCCCCCGCCGGGCACCGGGCCAGCGAGTGCGGGGACGCAGCCTTTTAGCAGGTGCCGCGCTCCTAAGTGCAGTTCGGAGCCGTGGGCCCGCTGCCTCCTGGCTGCCTGGGGACTGGGGCTGCCAAGTGCCGGGATGCCCGCTGCCCACCCGCCCGTGTCCTCGGTGGACACGCAGGCAGGGGGCTGGGAAAGGGCCCGTCAAGGGCACGGAGGCAAGTGGCTTCGAACGTGTGTGACATTTACACAGCCCAGGCCGCTGCGTTCGTTTAAGGGCTTTTCCCGAAAAGGGTGCAGGGCCCTCCGCGGCCGCATCTGCTAATGCCTCGTGCTTTCCGTGTGTCCATGTGCCACTTCCAATGAGCGTCATGTGGGCCTGAGGGAGCAGCGTCCGGCACGTTCGCAGAGGAGGCCGCGGGGCCTCTGTCCACGTGACTTGTTCTGTGGAGAAAGGGAAGGAAAAAACAGCACCAGAACGGGTTGTTTTTGTAAGTTACGGCGTCCCTAACAAGTCTCGTCATGCGTGTGGCTGCGGCCGCTCCCCGCACCTCTGGGCCCTTCCAGGGTCCCTCTTAGAAAACACGGAAGGAAAGGACTTCAGTCGGATTGTTAGCGGGGTGGGGGCCGTGGCGGGGGGTTGGCATCATCACAATGAATTGGTGGCTTCACTTGGAGCGCTTTTCACTGTTGGGAGAAACATTTAGTGATGCGTCCAAGGGGGCGGTGCCTCGTGGCGCGTTGGAGGGAGAGGGTCTGGCCCGGGCGGAGCTTCCCCTTTGCCGAGAAAGTGATCGAGCACATAAGTGCGCACGTACTAAGTTGTGCAAGGAGAGACGTGCAGGTGGTGGGCACAGCACAGAGCTCGGTGTGGGGAGCTGGGGTGAAGGAAGGCCTGGGTTAGGGGGGTTTTCAGACCCCCAAATCAGGGATCCGGTTAACTATTCCAGGTGCCGAAGACGTCACCCTCAGCACAGAACAGGGACTGGAATGGTGGGTGGGGAAGACCGATGTCGCAAAGTTGATAGACAAGGGGCACAGCCACTGAGGATGCAGACGAGGAGACCAGGCGTTTGGATGAGTGACAAATCGCACGCTGAGTCTTTAAGCTGTCCTGAGACAGGACACATGCGTGGGATGTCACGAGGGGTGGCCGTGGTGTTTCCGCCGGGAACAGGAAGCGGCTGATGAGGTGGAGGACCAGAGGCGCCCCTGCTGTGTGGCCCGCTGACCCCGCCGGGCTCACGAGCACGGTCAGGAAGTTTTTATCTGTCCCGTTCTGTGTCAAGGAGGCTCACCAAGCCGCTGATGGAGACCGGTGGCCGTTGGCGGACGGCTCTTTCACGGTCGTCCGGGTCAAGTGACACCCAAACAAATACAAGTCGTCAGGTACACGGCTGGAATAGAGACCGGCTTTATCGATGAGGCGGTGACGGGATAAGTGAGTCAGTCATTCCCAGCTCCACTCTGTGCCAAGCTCTGCTAATTCACCTTGGGGACAGTCCCAAGGGGCCCCAGGCAGGGACTTAAACGTCCACTTGAAGGATGGAGAAATCCAGGTGGCCCTTCCAGCTAGGATGACAGCGGCGAGCAATCGTGGGGGAGGAGCTGGACGGCGCAGGGAGAGAGCATCAGGGCCAGAGGGGAGGATGACACGGAGCAGCGAGAATGGGAGCCCCTCCTCCGGAAGTTTGGAAAGCGAGAGAAGTGGCGGGGACATTGGAGATTGTGCAGGGACGGTCACGGTGGACTCCCGGGCACATGTCTGCCAGGGTCTGCATGTCTGCTTCCCCCCAAGTTCACATGTTGAAATACTAGCTTCCCAGGTGGTGGCATTGGGAGGTGGGGACTTGGGTCAAGAGGGTGGCCCCCCAGGAACCGGAGCAGGGGGAGCTCCCTCGCTCCTCCCAGTGGGTGAGGTCTGCAGGAGAAGGCTGCGCCGGAAGAGGGCTCTCACCTGCCCACCTGGCGCCCAGGTCTCGGCCTCCAGCTCCCAGAGCTGTGAGGGATAAAGGCATGTCGTGTATGGGCCTCCCGTCTGCGGTCTTTTGTGGAAACAGCCCAAACGGGAGAGACGGTGACTGAAGAGGGCTATTCTGGCTGTGACTGGCTGGGTGGGTTTAGGGGGGCAGAAAGAGGGTGGAGGATGGGGGCTTTGGAGGTGGGGACACAGAAGGAGCTCTCTATGGGACATGGGGAGGAGGCATTTCCGCAGCTAGAGCCCAGTCTCAACAGGTAATTGAAAATACCAGCAATACGAAACCTCAGACACAAGAACTGCCGATGTGTTGGGATGGCGACATTTCGGATCGTTTTTCTTGCGAACGTCTGGGTCGGCCGGTCAGCGCACCAGCCCTGGCTGTGCTGGTGCCTTCAACTCGGACTTGGTCTCTGGGAGGCAGCGTGGGGCACGGCGGGCATTCACGCTGCACCGTGTTTTTCCGATGGTGCTGATCCCATGCCCTTTGTCCCTAACCACGTGGGTGATTGTGCCTCTGTTCCGCTCACCCAAAACTGTCCCTCCAGGACAAGCATTGCCCCGGGCCCCTTCCCATCTGTCCGTCCACCCACCCACCGTCCAGGCCCCAGGGCATGCCACGTTCTTCCTTCTCACAGCCCTGGGCAGGCCCAGAGCAGAGCCAGGCCTGGTGCCAGTCCACCCAGGGTTTGGAGTGGACTTGAGCACTTCCGGTATCTACCAGGACAGGGCAGGTGAGCAGGAAACCCCACGGAAGGGACAGAGTGTAAACAGCTCACAGGTGAGGCTGGGTATTCCTGAAGGCAGCGTATAGGAGGGGGCCCCAGGCCAGCGTCCGCACCGTTTATGCTCTCGGGACCCCGCAGTCCGAGAGCAGGTGCACCCGGTCACCTGGCCCCATTCTGTCTGGTTAGAGGCTTTGTACGTTCTGCTGGACAACCTATCAGAACACACGGGGCCAAAGAGCAGCTGCCTTTTGCCAAGTGGCTGGGGACAATGACGGCCTCCGAACAAGGAGGAGGCTCCAGCCTCATACCCTGCACGGACCCCGGGTCTCGGTGGAGCCAGCCTCTTGGGGAGAGCCGCTTTGCCTCTCCAGAGCACCCAGAGCACCCAGGGCTCACCGGCCCCCAGCTCTCACTTCCAGCTGCACCAGGAACACACCTCCTGAGGACGAGTCTACACACGGAGACCACGGGCGGGAGAGGATGTGGCAGCTTCACAGCCAGGGGACAGTGTCCGCGTGCCCTCTGCAGAGGAACCACAGGGAGGGCCGGGACCTGTGCCCGCCAGCGGGGGGGGGGGGCTGCCCTGCCGAGGCTGCTCCCACCCAGGCTGAGTGTCTCTGTCCCACTGCCTTCCGTGGAAAGTTCCTCCTTGTGTGTGTGCATGTACCAGGACTTCTCGGTTCGTTATTCGGAAAGTCTTTAAGCTGATGCTCAACCTAGTTAGCCGCATTAACATATTTGAATCACAATTAATTGGAAAATTACAGTAAGGTGTGACGTGGGAATCATTGCTTTCAAATGAGCACCTATACTTGTTGATGAAACTCGGTCATTTGTTTCTTTCCAGGAAGTTTCCAGACCCCCGCTGCGCCCGTGCGGGCCCCGCACGTGGAGCTGCCTCCTGTGCACCCCACCCGCACCCCACGTTGCCAGAAGGCACCAGTGGATGACCAGAAGTCCTTCAGGGGGTGAAGGGACCCCCAGGGGAGACAGGAGGCGGAGCTCCTACTAGCCTAGTGCTGGAATCCACGGTGGGAGGCTGAGCCCTGGGCAGCCACATTCTCCAGGGTCCTCATCACCGTGGTGTGGGGACGTGGCACAGGACACTGGCGAGCCCTCCCCAGGGAGGGCCTGATCTCACCCACCCCTCCTGACGACCTGTATCACAGCGCCGTGGAAACGGAGGCTTGGGGAGGCCACCCCACCGGGAAGGTCAGAGCTGCGGCTTCCACCCAGGCAGGCTGGCTCCACCGTCTGTGCAAGTGACCCTTTGGTTCTACTGCTTTGCAGGAGGTGGACCTGTCTCCCCTGGGCAGTGAGGACAGCCAGCAGGTGAGGGCCTGTGCGTGTGCGTGAGCCCAGAGCCTTACCACCTGGTCCCGTGGAGTCTGAGGAGAGAGAGCCACACATGGACGGGCAAGGAGGGAGCAGCCCCGGTGACAACCTGGAGTCTAGACAGGACGACAGGTGGACTCTTGGTGACGATGGGCACCCGGGTCCCACTGCCTGGGGGACCCCACTAGTGCAGCCAAGGCTCATTTAGAGGAGGGGCTGAGAAGGGGCCGAGGGGTCTGCCCTCAGGCGGGCGGGTGCCCGAGCCCACGGCCAGCTCCGGAACACAGCTGGCCGGCCAACCTGAGCCAGTGGCCGGGGGGCCGAGGTGTGCCAGCTGTGGCCGGAGGTCCCCAGACATCGTGTGAACTGGACTCCCACGCGGCAGGTGCTTAGTACACGTGGGAGAGGCTCGGAGGCTCTGACTGAGAACAAAAGAGGAAGGAGCCAGTAGCCAGCTGTGGGGTGTGCCCAGCAGGGTCAGGGGCCACCGAAGCAGCACCTGCTTTTTTTCTGGGACCTTGTGACCTCGAGCCCCTAAACTTCCCACCTGCCACGAGGGACTGTGCACACGTGGGGTAGGGGACGTGGCTAGGTCTCTCCTAGGACCCACGGAGCTGAGCCGCCCCGCCCTGCTTCTCCGGGGCTGATGCGGGCAGTAAGGTAAGAAGTAGTCGGAGAAAGACCCCAGGGAGTCAGTTTCTCTGTATGGGCGCGAGGGGATTCATTTCCCTTCTTGCAAACAGGACGGCTAAGTGGCAGGCATCTGCTTTCCTGGAATCTCCGGGGCGTCCTGTGAGTTGGTTGCTTCCGCCCCAGGCAGCCTTGCCTGGACGCCTGGCGGGAGGTCCACTGGCCTTCCCAGATATTTGACACCCGCACGATTAACCAATCGCGTTCCTTCCTCGGTGCTCCGTCCATCTTGGAATCGAGCGTTTGTGCTTTCTGTTAGAGCGCATTGATTTTCACTTTTAAGAATTCCATTTGGAAGCACAAGCAGCATTTTAGATTGGAAGTGGGGTGCAGAGGGGCACCAGGCGGTTCCAAGAGGGTCGGCCTGCCCGAGGGTCATCTCGGCGGCTTCCCCGTGGCCCTCCTCCGGCCGCCTGGGCTGCGCATGTGTCAGTGCCCCTCTTCTCTGCCAGCCCTGAGCCCCCACCTTTCTGGGGGTGAGGGAGGTGCACAGAGAAGGGGAGCAGCCCTGAGTCCAGCCAGGCAGCGGGGATCCGGAGACCCGCACGTGACACCATCGCTGCAGGGCGCAGCCTTGGACCCCAAGTTCACCCACAGAGGCCCCCTCCTCACCCCCACGGCCCAGCAGGGCCGGATTCTGGCTGCAGGGTCATCCGCTCCTCTTAGCAGCCCCTTGTCTCAAGCAACCTCTGCGCTCTCTCCAAACGGCAGGCTGCGGGCTTCCTGCGCTCAAGACCCCCTGCAGACCGCCCCAGCTCACTCTCTGATGAGCCTGCCCTGATGCTCGTGAAATCAATAGCGAACTCGGGGCTTCCTGTGCCCACAAGGCCCTGCAGCCCCCTCTCAGCTGGCTGTCTGGCAGGCAGAGCCCCCTGCGGGGAGAGGGGAAAGACACATGAACTAATGAAACCTCCCACCGCTCCGGCCTGCCGGGGGCACCTGTGTGCCCACCCTCTCTGTCCGCACGTCAGCTTCTGCAGGTGTGCACAGGCCCTGGTGCGGGAGCAGACGCTCGTGTGCTGTTGTGCATCCGCATTTACATCTGCAGAGGGGTCACTGCGTGCAAATCTGTGGGTCCGAGTGCATGTGCGTGTGTGAGAGAGAGGCTAGGGTCCGCAGTAACATGGGTGTGATAGGGCACGAGTACGCAGTGTGGACCCGTGGGTCTGAGTGTAGCTGCACCCCTGTGCATGAGGGCGCGTGCAGGGTGTGAGCTGCTCCATGCGGTCTGTGTGTCCACACACCAGCTGGCTCAGAGAAATGGGCTTTGGTGGGTGAGCAGCAGGCTGAGGTTCGGGCTCATGCCACTCCCACACCTGCATTCACCGAGCATCTGCGGGTGGGCCGCCTGCCACCTGACCGTGACCTCTGCTGCACGCCCTGTCCGCAGCCCTGACTATGTCACTGGGCACGGCCACGTTGCCCAGAGCTGATTGGCTTGGCGTAGACATGTGACCGGAGACATCCAGCTTTTCTGCTGATCAACGACCTCTGGTTTAGAGAGTTGAGTGGAGGTCACAGGATTGCTCCCTTGGAAATGGTCATCTAGATATTCGTCACGTGGCTCGCGCTCTCTGTCCGCAGCTGCCGGCCTCCCCTCCCTCGGCCTGTGTGCCCGGTAGTGACAGGCATGAACACCGGGGGCGGTGGCTTCTGCTGCGGAGTCTCTAGAAACCCAGAGCCCCACGCAGAAGCCCGGCCTGCTCTGGACTCCCCGGATTTCCTCAGCGCTCTGCCCAGTGCGTCCTCTGTCTGAGCTGTGGGAGCGGCCCCGGGGCCAGAACCCTGGCTTGTGGGACAGCGTCCTCCCGCCCCACTGAACCGGGCCTGCCTGCCTCCACGGAAGGGCCCGCAGCCACGCTTTGTCACGCTGACCCTCTCCTCGGAACACCTCATCTTCACGTGGTAACACCTGCAAGGACCCTCTTTCCAATTAGGTATCAGTCACAGCTTCCTGGTGGATGCTTTTAGGGGACACTATTGAACCAAATGAATGGGCAACAAATACGGTTTAAAGATTGAGAGCTTAGGCCGCGCTGCCTGAAGGCGGGGCACTCAGGTTGATAAATCGAAGCCGGAGACAGGTCCTAAGTAAGGGCCTTCGGAACGTGATGTGACGGGGTGGGCCTCAAGGCCCCTTTGCCCCGGCCACCTCCTCTCGGTCCTCGGGTTCGGAGGGGTGGCCGTGCGTGGCAACCCCGGCTCCCTTCCTCTGGGCCCCCCACCAGGACCTCGCTCTCCCCGCTCAGCAGCCCAGACGCTGCAGCCCTGCAGGTGCCCGCTGCAGGGAAACTGGGGTCTCCTTAGTCCAGATGAGGGGCGAGTGAGGAGGCCCAGACCTCTGCAAGGTGACTCGGGGGCAGGCAGAAGAGGATTGTCCCGAGGATGGCCGTCCAGCAAGGCGAAAGGCAGCAGGAAGCTGAGCCGGATGGCGGAGTGTTCCCGAGGTCAGAGAGGTCTGTGGGGACACCACGGCCAAGAGCTAGTTGGACGAAGTACTCAGGCCCACTCTGGGCACCCCTCTCCGGGGTGGGGTTCGGGCCCCGGGGCAGCACGGGGTCTTGCACTGTTGTGATGGGGACGGGCCACCTGGCATTCGCTGGAGAAATGCCAAACGCTTTCAACTGGACTCTCTTGCTCTGCATGGCACTCACTCTTGTTCCCTCCCATTCCACCCGCCGGGGACGGTCGCTCACGCCGGATGTCCACGTCACAGCAGGTGACCACAGTTTCCAGGCAATGCGGTGCTGCGGGCTGTGTCTCCCCTTCACTTGGTCCAACCTGACTCGGTCTCGGAAAGGAGGTGTGACAACCAACGAGCGCGGTGTGCCCGGGCGAGGCCGGGGAGCGAGGCGCACGGAAGGGACGTCCCCGCGGTCACATTTGTTCAGGAACCACGTTCCCCGAGTGACCTGCCGCTCATGTTGACACAGCTGAGGCAGAGATTTGAGGAGACGATGCTTACGCAGAGCGTGTTCTAATTCTTATCTGTTTCATTTTTGTTGTTTTTGTTAAGGCCGCTTATGACCTTGAGATTGATTTCATAGCCCACTAGTAGTTCATATACTTGAAAAACATTTGTTTTATAGTCATCCAAACATTCATGGCTTTGGCAAACTTCTCCCTCTTTTAAATACCATATTTTGCCATGTAGGAGGCACAGTTTTTGACCCAAATTTCTGAGGGAAAAATAAGGATGCGCATTATACATGCATTTAATGATTACATACCACAGGTATAATAATCCCATGTATAATATGCACAGAAATGTGGGCACCCGTTATACACGGCAAAATACGGGGTATTTCTCAGGGCTTAGAGCTGTGAGTACAGGCGTATAAGAGGAAGTTTTCAGTATGCTATTTTAAAATTAAATTTGTAATTGGGCACCTTGCAGCACTGTTGTTCTCCGGTGGGTGTTTTAAGGCAACTCACAACGATTCGAGGGCTGTCCTGGACTGGGGCTGAGCCGCCAAACAGCCCCGGGGTGCGCGGCACCTTGCTGAGACCCTGCTTCTCCGCACAGGCTGCGCTGGACCCTCCGGGAAGGGTGAGGCTCTCACTGGCACCGTGCTGGCAGCGTGTGCCTTGGCACGGGTCTTTCGCGTGTAACGTGACACCATGTTTTGGTAAATACCGGCAATTATCCCGGATGGACAAGGTGCCCCCGTGAAACATTGGGTGTCGGCCAATCCTTCCTTCCTTCCTTCCTTTCTTCCTTCCTTCCTTCCTTCCTTCCTTCCTTCCTTCCTCCCTCCCTCCCTCCCTCCTTCCCTTCCTCCTTTCCTCCCATCCACCCATCCTTTCAGCCATCCATTCATCCATCCATAATTATTTTTATTAAGAAAAATTTGAAATATAACCACAAATGAAGAAAATCGTGTGATGAAACTCTCCCATACCCATCAGTGAGATCCAATGTTGACTAGAAGTTTGCCTTCCTTGATGTGCTTTTTGCTGAAGTATTTAAAAGCAAAGTCCACATGTTGTCTCATTTTACTTTCACATATCTCATTGCGAAACTCTGAAAGTTACGTGGAATTACCCGAGTTGTCTCGGGTCTAACGGAAGTCGGTTTGTGTGAATCTAGACTCGAACAAGGTCCATATGCCACCTTTGGCTGTTAAACTCTTTTGGGTATCTTTGATTGTAAAGCGTCCTCCTTTTCGGTTTTATTTCAGGACTCTGTGGCAGAAACCAGCTCAGCTGCCCGTGAGCAGGGTTTTCCCACCTTGTTTTCTCATTGCGTCACTTAACACCTTAAACTATCCCCGTGTTTCCTGTCCACTGGAAGCCAATTCCAAAGACTTGATTAGGTTTGGGTTCGATGTTTTTGGCAAAGTTCCTTCAAGTATTGCACGTAGCATCACATCATGAGGCTCGTGTTGAGTGTCACGTCTTAACGATGCTGAAATGGACACCCGCCCACCTCCAACCCCAAGTCTCATGGCCCGATGCTCATGTCCCGAGTCAGCTGCTCCTTCAGAGCTTGCAGCCCGGCGACCGTCCATCCCATCGCCCTCGTCCTCTCAGCGGCCAGAATTCTTCTACAAAGCCTTTACCCCATCAGCCAGGGCTATTTGGCCTTTCGGAAGTATAGTGCACACAGGAGCTGTTATACACTAGGTACTTTTAATTGTTCGGGGTTTTTCCGCTTAGCGCACAGGCAGGCGCGCTGATGGATTTACCGTGTGGACACCCACAACGTGCACCTGGGGGTTCATCCCACAGAGCCTGCCATCCAGGTGCCTGGCTGCATCTTTGGGCTGAAACAAAGACACAGCGGCTAGTGGGCTGACCCAAGGCCGACAGGGTCACCGCCTCTCGCAGGAGGCTGGGCTGGCAGAGGCTCAGCTGACTCGTAGGGTGTGGTTTTCTCCAGGCAGGTTCAGGGCGCTGCGGTGACTATCCTTGGCCACTCCCTCTTCTTCGAGAAACCCCATGGAAGGGCTTGGCATCTGCGGGAGGAAGAATTTGCCGGGTAAGCTCTGCCATGTCAGATTTTGAGCGTGGTGGGGAGGTGTGAGGAAGCTGTGCTGGGACGTGGACAGGGAAGGGGACACCAGTGGATGTGAAGGTTGTCCCACGAGCTCTTACGTGTTTCCAGGAAGACGATTTCAATCTTGTTGGTGGAGGGTCTTCCCTGCTCCCACTTACCATGTGTCCAGCTGTCTGGGGGCTCTTTTCATCCCAGTCACCCCCTCCCACTCAACGCCATGCCTTAGGTGACTGGCCAGTCTCCCTGTGATGTCCTTCCAGTGCACGGGGCTGAAAACTGACCACTTAGCTCAGGAAAGTGGGATGGTAGCTGCAAAAGAGAAAAATATCTTGACCGTCAGCGGGTCCCTGGGGTTCATATTTACGCGGCATCAGGGAACAGTCTAGCAGTTCGACCTGCTTCTCGGCTGCCGTGAGACCGCGACAAGGCTCACCCGCACAGACCCCCGAAAGGACCGAGCTCGACCAGGTACGTTTTCCAGCCCAGAGATGAAAGCGGACGAGACAGCTTCCCCTGCGAGCGTTCAACTGGTTAAACTGGAATAAAGGGTACAGGTCGCAGGTTCAACTCTCCCTCCGATGCACCGCGGGCTGTTGTGTCAGAAGCGGTCTGAGCAGGCGATCAATAACGCATGTATTTACCAGCCGACGGTGTGACGAACCGGCCGGCTGTTTACAACATCACAGGCGCCGGGCTGAACGCAGCCTGCCTCTCCCGGGCTCTCCCGTGTGCGCACATGTAGCCTGAGGAAGGTCTGAGAACGCATCTCCGAATACTCAATATTTTTTCTGCTGGAATCGCAGGCTCCAGACATTTGATCAAGTGCACAGGCCGAGGCGGATACCCGGGGCCCGTAAGGGTTGTGAGAAGCCTGTTGTGCCTGGTTATTACAGATCACACGTAACAGTGTGTAAAATCTCCCGCTGTTCAGAGAGTCTTGTACTAAGCAGGTTAATTAAACCTTAATTTGAATCTCCCAGCTTATATGGGTCTGGCCTTAAAATTATCCTACCTCATTCTCTGCCTGTGTGTGCATTAGCGAGGGAGGGAGCACGGGGTAAGGTAAGGCATTTTCCATGCCTGAGTCATTACATCGGCTTAATCTAATTAGTAGGTTGTGAAACCAGCTGACGAGGTTTGATCGACATGCCACCTTAGGAAAGCCAATCTATTTTAAAATATTATTTTTCTTTGCAAAACACCAGCTATATGGTGTATGATAACAATTCAGGCTGAAATTAAATTAACCGGCGTTGCTAGGACCCCCATGCAGACCCACAGTGTCCGGCTTGTCCAGCTCTGGCTGGGGCTCTGGGGCCCCCAGCTTCTGGAGACAATGGCCAGCTTCAGTCTGGCTTTGGGGCATTAAACCAACTTTATGACTCAAAACATCTGGATATTTGTAAACTCCCAAATGCTCGGCACCGCACAATCGCAGCCTTCATCCCGTGCCAGTCACTGCCTGAGAGCACTCCCCGCCGGCACTCACGCAGGTCCCCAGCCGCTCCTGGGGACAGACCAGGCCCTTAACATCTACCCTCCTCTTCACCTTTCCAGCTGCAACTGTGAATCAATCCGTGTCTCTGACGAGCCCTCTGGGAAATTCTCTGCCTCAGCTCGAGACCTTAAAAGATGCGTGTGGGAATTTTCCGGGCCCAGCCGCGCACTTGCCCTCTGTCCCCTGCTAACCGCCAGGCGACTGGCCGCACTTTGGTGCCAGGCCACAGCAAGCCCGAGGGCTCCGGTCCGGGTCCCTGTTTCACAGCGGGGCCGGTTCCCTCCGCTATCAGGGGCTCTGCACCCCGGCTGCAGCTTGCGCACCTCGGCGCACCCTGGAAAAGCAGGAACGGATGGAGCTGCGCAAGCACTTTGGCGCCGGCCAGCAGCCGCTCGAGGAAGAGACACAGACCAGAACGTCTGATGAGTCCTGTAGGGCTGACGCGTTGGGTGGTTGAATTTGAGAAAAGCATGCACTTTACTGGCGAAACTCCATTCTCAACTCGCAACAGGAGGTTGTGTGAGAAAATGTCTAAAAACTGACAATCAATAATCTGTATTACAGACGCAGTGTACTGCTAAAAGACCCGGTCGTCAGATGCCTTTGAAGAGAGGCGAAGGGGCTGGGGTAACTGGCCAGGAGTAACCCATGGAGACGCTCACCTGTAGGAGTCAGGGCCTCGGGAGGAAGCCACGAAACATGGCTGCGGGCCAACAGCCCGCGGAGATGAAGGCAGGGATGGCCCCCTTGAGGGGGATGTGCAGCTTCCGCCCGTGGGCCTCCTGCCCCACGTGGGCATGTTGGGTAGAACCAGTCCTGGGACCACAGCGCAGGAGCTGGGCTGCCGGAGGAGGGGGACTGTGAGGAGCAGGCACGCAGCGTGGAGGGGCATGGCTCATGGGCCGGCGTGGCCTTGGACCAAGAGTCGTAGAGCTCCAATAGGCCTGGCCACGTTTGTGGAGTGGCGCCTGCCCAGTCCTGGTGGCCACGGAGAACATGGAGGCCGCTCTCCCAGTGGGGGAACAGACCCTTGGGAAGCAGAGGGTCCAGCTGCCTCCCGCCAGATGGCAGAGCTTCTGGGCTGGCATCATCGCTGTGAGCAGGGACTCTGAAGTCGGGCTCCCTGGGTTTGCACCCAGACTGATGGGTACCAGCTGTGTGGCCTTGGGCAAGTCACTTGACCTCTCTGGGTCTCTGTGCTCTCCTTGGGGAACCACAGATGGCCCCCGCTCCCACTTCACAGGAGTAAACGAAATGGTATTTGAGAAACGCTGCCCGAGTCCCATGTAGGAGGGGCAATGAAAAGGTTGGTGTTGCCCTGGCTGGTGTAGCTCAGTGGATTGAGCGAGGGCTGAGAACCAAAGGGTCGCCAGTTCGATTCCCAGTCAGGGCACATGCCTGGGTTGTGGGCCAGGTCCCTAGTGGGGGCCACGTGAGAGGCAACCACACATTGATGTTTCTCTCCCTCTCTCCTTCCCTTCCCCTCTCCCTAAAAATAAATAAATAAAATCTTTAAAAAAAGACTTGAGTTTTCTAATTTCTAATTAAAAAAGAAAAAGGTTGGCATTGATTCTTAGCCAAACCAGGTAGAGCCCTGCTTGGCACCCTCAGGATGGAGTGGCAGGCCATGGGGAGAGGTGGCTCTGACCCTGTCCTTGAGGCCGTGGCGCTGGCGGTACGGAACGGTCTTTGCGGGGTCTTTCTCGACTGGTGGCCGCTGTGTGGAAGGCTCAAGGTGGCCTGGCATTTGCTGCGGGTGCCGCTGGGGTGCTTTTGGAGAGTCCTCGGGGGCAGCACGCTGGGCTTCCTCCTGCCTGGCCCGGGCTGGCCGGTGGTGTTCCATCCCGCGGCAGTGGCCATGGGGGCTCCTCCAGGGCATGCTGCCAGGCCTGCCTCCTCTACCCTTGATAGTCCTGCATTTTGAGTGCCTGTCTCGCACAGAGCTGGAGGTTTGCCATGTCAGTCCGTGGCCTCTGTGTTTGAAACAGTGGTCCTCTCGGCAGTCAGCCTCAGCTCGGCGTGGTGGGGCGGTGGGGCGGAGGGTGCAGGCTGAGCAACCACGAGCCCGCAGCTTCGCTCTGCAGCAGCATCTGTGGGCGATTGTTTCACCCCACTTCCCCGGGTGTTCGGGACGGGGGGGTGCATCATCATCTCTTCGTTTCTGTTTGTTTCGGTTCTCTGGGCCAGCCCATGAAACAGTCCGTGCTCCGTCCTAAGCAACCGGAACTAATGTCTCTTCCTCCACTGGCATCGCTGATGCCCGTCTGGGGGCGATGAGCGGTCCCTGGCTGGGCAAGGAAGGTGTGGGATTAGGGAGTGGTACCGGCTTTCCATGCGCCTGGGCCCTGGGCGTTTGGGGCGGGGTGGTGGTGTGGGTGGGCCTGACCTGTGTCCTGCAGGGCAGCCAGAAGCAGAAGCCACGCCCATGACCCACAGGGTGCCTATGCAGTGCCCTCCACGGATGCTCCCCAAAAACTGCATTCTCCGCTGGCTGGGGAGGGGGTAGAGCCAAGGACCTCCCTGCGTGTGCCCAGAGGAAAGAGCTGATTTGCCCCCATTGCCCTGGCAAGTCCCGGCCCTCAGCGGGTGCTCCACCAGGCTCCCACGGACCTGCGTGTCTACGGGGGTGGCTGGCTGCAGGCAGAGGGGAGGGGACATGAGGAGGTGCAGGTGTCAGTGGCAGGCCAAGGATGGAGGCCAGGACAGTGTGGCCTTCTCTCCCAAAGAGTCTGCCTCTCACTAGAGGAAAATGAGAATCCCCTGTGCTGGTGGAGACGAGGGCGGTGCATGAACTTGGAACCGGGGGCTGCGGGGGCTGCGGGGCCTGAGGGTGACGTTCATTGCCTGGGCGGCAGATGCAGCAGGTTTGGTAAAGCCTGAGGGAGTGAATCAGGCTCCTCGCAGGAAACCCACAGGGAGGGGTGTTTATCGTGAGCGGGCAGGCACCGCCCCGGCGGACACCGGTCTCTCTTTCCTTTGGAATTCCCTGACCCTGCGGCTCATGCTTGGGTGCCAAACCCCCACAACGGCGCACTTCCAGTCCCACCCAATGCCTCCCTCAGAGGCCCCCCAGCACCCTAGCAGTTGCAGTCCTGAAGGTCAATGATGGGGGCCATGGAGTGGACCCCACGTCTGACGTAGAGGCAGCACTCAGTGTGGACACGTCTGATCGAGTCTCGTAGGGTTTGCTTTTACGGAAACTGAGAGGTCCCGTTGTTGTATTAAATTCACCTGGGTCTGGCTCCTTGTCCCCGCGGGCACCGGGTGGCTTTGTGTGGGTCCAGTCAGAGTCCCTTCCCTCCGGAGCTCGGGGCTGGGGCAGCCACAGAAGGGCTGTGAGGGGCTGGGGGTGGCCAGCTGCCCCTCCAGCTCACCGACTGTGATTATTTGTGTCTCTGTGTTGGGTTCTTCCGATGCCCCGGGAACTGTACCGGTGGCATCCTACGGTCCCACTTGGCTGGGCTTCGTCACACTCGTGAAGGGGCCCGCCCCGACCCCTCGGCGATGGGGAAGTGGAGGCCTGACAAGGGTGGCCAGCCTGCCCACCCCGTCTCTGCTCAGTGCTGGGGCCGGGGGCTGGGACCCACCACCTCCCTGGGTGCACGCTGGACTGACTTGCTTGCTTTTCCCTTCTTTTCTGGCCTATACGGATTTTCATTTTAGAGGCTAATGACCTAACTGAGACTACAGAAGGGGACGGAAGATAAAGGTTGTGTTGTATTGAAAACAGCAGAGGGCGAGGCCTTCGCTGGCGCTCAAACACTTCATTTCAGGTGTCAAGATGCGGCGGGAGGCCCGCCGGCTCCGCATCCTGCAGTCAGAACTTTTCGGGGCGTGGAAAGCGCCGTTATTTGCAAATATGACTCACGCGGCAGATTGCCGTGTGCTGTGAGTGGCTGTCCCAGCTAATGGAGACATCTAAAGACCACATAGGGAGAAGCTGAGGGTGTCACCCAAGAAATCTGCCTCCCCAGGCTGGCATAGCACAGGTGGCCTGGGCTTGATCTGGGAGTGAGGCGGCAAGTGTGCCCCGTGTTGCGGGTGCCGGCTGATGAACAGAGCAGCGTGGATGGGCGTCTCCGAGGACAGACTTGTGGGGCGCAGGCTCCCGGCTGGGAGGGAATCTGCTCCCTGTGCCGGTGACAGAGGTGGAGCTGGGAGAAGTGGCAGGTGACATGTGGCCACCCCGCACAGGAAGGGACAGCTTGCCAGTTCTTGGGTGGAGAGATAAGTAGGAACTTACCAGAAACCTAAGTAGGTTTTAACGGAAATGTTTTCACACGAGATAATTAATTCCATCTAAATTAAATGTTTGCTCCTTCTGATTAAAAACCTGACGGACGCGCCGCCGCACAATTAGTTTGGACTTGCCACTTCTAAACTATAATTAATGGCCCCAAAGCATCTATGCTTCGAGGGTTTACCTAGAGCCTTAATGTGTAAAACACATTTCTCTCTCTCGAAACCCGAGTAACTTGAGCCACCCACGCTGCTGCCCGCAGTTGCGTGCGCCCGTCTGTGCTGAAACCTAAACTGTTCAGAAGAAAATCCGTTGTTGGGGAGAGGGCGAAGGGCGCCCGGAGCTTTCAAGCTTGACATGGACATCGTGGGAACATGGGCAGACGACACGCACATCGAGGGCCGAGCTCTGGGTTTTGTTCTTGGAGAGACCAAGCTGCAGAATTGGAAAGCTCGTTCGCTTTGGGGAGTGGAGGGGGGGGTCCTCCCAGGGCGGGGGTGGGGTGGGGTGGGGTGGGGGGCCTGGCCGGGCTCACTCTGCCTGGCTTTATTAACTCACCCGTAATTAGCCCGTAGCTTCGATACAATTTAGCTGGTGCCATATGGGCTAATACAGTGCTGAACGGTATCCCCCGTGCAGGTGACAGGCTGCCACACTGAAGGCAGATTAGCATAAAACAAACAACAACACCCTCTTAACGACAGCGGTGCCATTTGCAACGCCAGAGTTATGGCTGCGTAAGCACTTCCATTAGAAACTCTTACTTTCAAAGATTTTTTATAAATTAGTCATTTAAAAAATCAGTCTGGGCTGAAATAAAAGCCAGCCAATCAGCTCTTTGCCAGGAAGGGTCATATGTTCAATGACACTCGGAAAAAGACATGTGGCGGTCGCCCCGAGTTCTGGCGGCCTGCTCTCTTCCCTCGGAGTCTCCGAATCGGGCACCGAGTGCGACCTTGTGTGGAGCGACGGAGATCGAGAGTGAGCGTCGCCGGAGGAGGGGAAATGCGTCCTGCAGGTGGGACTCGCCTGGCTGTGCCGGTGTCGTCGCGTCTGCCCAGACTTGGCACCGCGCACGTGTGTCGGCTGGAGCGGTGTGTCACCCGCAGGGAGCGGGCAGGATGGGGAGTCAGCCTCAGGTCGTTGGGGCAGCCCGGGCCCCGCTCCAGGAGGGCGGTTAAGAGCCAGGTGTGCGCGTGTTTTCTCTCTGATGCGGGCAACCGAACAGTGGCGAAGCATCTGACGGCACTCGTACTTTCCGCCACTCAGGGGCCAAACCTGCAGAATTGCCGAGTGTCTTATGCAGGTCACCGGCAGCTCAGGGCCAGCGGGCTGGACCTTGCTGGGCCTGGCTCATGCATTGGTCACAGTGGCCACGATACCTTCGATTCTCACTGGAGACCATATGGCCACACCCCACACTCCCAAGACCAGGTTGGGCCGAGGTCCTTCCACGGGTGAAATCGGCCCAACGCCGCTCTAGTTCCCGAGTAGCCTTGTCCGGTGATGTTCAGCGGGACCATTCACTTCCTTTCTCCACGGCTGAAAAGCATTTTGATTCTCATTTTTTTCCATTCTGCCCAGAGCATCTTGGGTGCCCCGTGAGAACCCCCTGGAGCCCACAAAAGCCTCCAAGGCTGGAGGCTGACCGATTCTGCACCCCCTACAGAGGCAGAAGAGGGAATGAGTGAGCAGGGAGGCCGGGGGCTGGTCGGGAAGGTGCGGAGCCGTTGGAAAGGCCTTGGAGTCCTGATCTCAGCTGGTGCCTCCAACACAGGAGCAGCTGGAGTTCGAGCAACTGTGAGCTCAGGCCACCCAGTCATGTCGCCACCCCATTTTCCCTTGGAAAATGGACAGAATCTCTCCCGACCTGGGCAGTGCACTCCATGTCAGCAAAGCTGGCTGAGAGGTCACCGCCAGGAGCTGGGGCTGTCGTCTGGAAGAGGCCAGTGGAGGACAGCATCAGATTTGTGGGCTCCGAACATTTCCATCCAGCTCACGTGTAGTCCGTCTGTCTCACAGGCAAGGGGACAGCTTTCCAGGGGGTTCAGACATCTCCACTGTATGCACCCACCTTGCAGAAAGACCCCAAACCTTCAACATCGGGGGTCCACCACTTGGCCATGTTTATCCCTTCCTCGGGGCCTGGGCGGGAGGGAAGTGAGCCCCTGGGCGGTGGGCAGAGGAAAATCACCCGGTGCCTTTGATGCAAACCCGACTGTGCCTGGTGAGGGCGCCCTGCTGCTCCCACCCCTTGTCCCCCGCGGCGGCGGCGTTCAGGCTGTGCCTGGGGGAGGCATTTCCGCTGGGGCCGGCCCTGCTCTGCTTGGGGATGTATATCTGTTCACTTTTAATAACGCTCAAGTCGTGACACAACAAGAAATGGGAAATAGGGTTTCTTTATTAAAACGGCTTTATTAAGTCTGTTTTTCACCAGTGCGCCCCAGCTTCCGGTGTGTGGGCGCGATCCCTCCGCCGCTCCCTCCGCGGCTGAGCACTGACGGGGTCGCCCGGCGGATTCTGCGGGCTTTTCTTTTGAAAGGCAGCCCTGCGGTTTTGCATCACTGCAACCAAATGGCTTGTGCAGTGCAGGCGGGGGCTACATTTTCCTACCTCGCGTTGGCCATTTATGTGACTCTCTGGTTCTCTAGTGGTGTGGTGCCAAATGTCCTGCCATTTCCTAAGCAGCAGCAGACAGCGCTCTTTTCAAAATGCCACCGCTCGGAGCATCTGTCGTTGGGAAGGAGGAGGATCCAGTGCTGTCGCGGGCCTCCCTTGTTTTTCCCCCCTTCCTCACCGAGCTGGAGCGCGCCGTTGGCGAGCGCAGCGAACAGGGTCGGCCCATCGCTCCGGTGTCGGCGTTCTTGCGTTCCCGTTCCCTTTTACTGCTGATTGTAAAACCAACTTTGGCTTCCTTTCATACATGTTGCAAAAGTGCTCTGTGGATCGGGAGAGCGTCACCCATCAAGTCCGCTGAACATCATCATAATTAAAAGTGCAGTAGTATCGCGGAGTCAGGGCCGAGGCCCGGAAAAGGCCATGTTGCCAAAGCAGGGCACTTCCCGGCTACCTGGCAGCCCCACACTAAGGGGGTGGCGGGACAAGACCCCCCCCCCCCCCCCCCCCCCCCCCCCCCCCCCCCCCCCCCCCCCCCCCCCCCCGCCCCCCGCGCCGCCCCAGACGGAGTGCGTGCGGGCGTGCACACTCGCTGCGCTCACACGGCCCTGCGGCTCCGGGGTCTCTGGAAATCCCCGCTGATTAGATAGCATCTCCAAAGGAAGGCTTTTAGCTGCCTCACACTTCCTTTGCAGGGAGAGTATGAGCAATAACAAAACACAGGCCGAGGCGGCCCAGACCTGAGGATCTCCTTCTGGCAAAAATGTCACCGCAGAGAGACCTGGAGCCGGAGCCATCTGGGGAGTGTCCGGGAGGCAGCAGAGCACGCCGCCCTGCGCTCCGCCTAAGCTCCTGGCTGCTTTTGATTTTGAAAATGATGCAAACCAGAGTGTGGGGGGAGGGCGTCTTGACTCCAAATGGACCTTTCAGGGCTGTCTCCTGAGTCTCCCCACATCTCCCCATCTGCTTCCTGAGTCACCCTGTGTTGTGGGCGCCCAGCACCGAGGCCTTGGGCTGACCCTGTCCTGGAGGTGCCCACTCTGGTTAGGGATGCTGGCATGACCTGCTGCTCGGTCCCCAGCGAGGTTCAGCTGCGGATTCAATTCAGGGGAGACCGGCCTGCAGCTCCTCCCACGATGCTCGGCTTTGAGAGGGGCTTGCGTCTGGCATTTAGATCCTGTATGAGCATCTCCCCAGATGCTGACCTTTCTGCAAAAACGAAAGAAATAGTAGAACCCATGTCATCAAATTTCAAGCTTTGTTTTTCAAGGAATTGCTTCACACGATTGCTTTTAGTGAGGCTTCATTTCAGTGTTGAATGAAAATTCGTCACATGTCCGAGAAACACATTATAAAATGAGGCCAGGTGTAGATTCGTGGTGGTCCTCCCTGTCCCGGGAGAGGGAGGTGAGGCGTGGACACCCCACTGCAGAGACTGGGGTTCCCCTTTCGGGGCCCCAGCGAGGTCCTCGGATGCACGTGGAAATGACCGCAGAAGCGGAACGGCAGGCCGTCCACAAGTCCTTGAGTCTGAGTTTCTCAGCTGTAGGGGAACCGCTCTTTCCCGAAGCCCTCTGGCTTGAACCCAGCGCCCCTCCCCTGTACCCTGGTGCCTTTGGTTTTTGGGTGCCAGCCGAGCGAAGAGCCAGCCATGGCAGCACCCCCCAAATCAGCCCGGGCCCCACCCCTACCTCACTCTGCCTCCATCCACCCAGCCAGGACAGTGGGTTCAGGGAGCAGGGGACCTCCTCTGCCCGTCGAAGAAACTCGAAGCCACATCTCAGTAAGTGATAATCCCCACACAGTGATGCTTCAACATCAAAGTCAAAGACAACCCAGGTGTGCGGTGCCCGGGGTCCCCATCACCAGAGACCACTTGCCCAAGTCACCGAGCTGTCCCTGAGCAGTGGTCAGTGACTCAGTGTTTGGCTGACCTGCTTGTGGACGCCAGCCTTCTCGGGAGAGCCCTTTTCTCTGCAAGCTCTCCATGCACTAGTATTTTCTTCTTAGAGACATCTCTTCTGGAGCCTCTCAGGCCCTCCCTCCCCGTGCAGGGGGCCAGGGCCACCGCAGCAATTGGCCACGCCCCCAACAGACCCCACCCCCTGGGGGGCCCACTGCTGCGTTACCCTTGGGGTTACAACCAGGCACAAAAGCTGCTGCCTCTGCTTCCCTTCTGTGTGCAGGTTGCCCTGATTCCCACAGAGAAATCACTTGCATCACAGCCCATGGGGCTGAGAAGAACCTTCTGGAACATTTCATCCATTCATTTTTGAAGAGAAAAAGACTGAGGCACAGAGAAGGGAAAACTTCCCACAGTCGAGGAAGCAGGAGTGGCCGAGGTTCGTGAGAGCCCACGGCTGTGCCGGCGTTGGGGCCCGATTCCTGCCATCGAGGCATCTCGTAGTGGGGGGCAGCTTCCTCCTCAGGTCTCCTGGGCTGTTATTCCCTCATCCGAGGAGCCATTCTGTCTGTCAGGGCCCTGGGACCGCCGCCCCTTGGGGACAGCTCTGACCCAGCGCCAGACCACAGCCGCACAGCGAGTGTCCCAATAAAGCGAGTCACTCGGACGCTCTGGTTTTCCAGCGCGTAAAAATGCTATTCGCACCGTACGGCGTCTATTAAGCACACGATAGCATTATGTCCCAAAGAAAACCAACCTAGGCACCTTAATTAAAAAAAATACTTTGTTGCTTAAAAGTGCTAACTGTATCCGAGCCTTCAGCAAGCAGTAGTGTTCCTTTTGATGGTGGAGATGTTGCCTGAGTTTCTTAAAATCGAAATAGAGTGAGGCACCGTCCAGCGAGGCATGCCTTCTTTCTGCCTTTGAAGGGTGCCCAGCCGGGCGAAGTGGCCCCTCTGCTGGGCCCTCCAGAGTGGCTGGCGTCCCCGGGGCTCGGTCGAGAAGCCCAGGCTTGGTGCGTTAGCACTTGTGTCCAAGTTTCAGCCTCACTGCTCCGCTCTCCCGTGCACTTTTACACACGTGGATCTCCACCCCCGACCCCTCTCCCGCACCCCGAGCGGCGTGTTTCACTCGGGCGTGCTTCTGCCCGGACAGCTCCCAGGCTGTCCTCCTCCCCCTCCCTCCCCGCCCCCCGCACGTGGGAGCTGGCCAGCCATCCAGCCGAGAGGGCACTTCCCGCTGTCCTGGGAGTGAGGGGCAGCCTCCTCTCTGCCACGAATTGAAAATAGCAACTTGTTTCTGGAAAGAATTCCTAACCGTTCAAAGAAAGTCTGGCCAGTCCTCCAACTTGGGTTCCTTTTTATTTCTGCAGAGCAGAGATGGCTTTCACTTTCTACACTCTTTCTTAAAGATTTTATTTTATTTATTTTTAGAGGGAGGGGATGGGAGGGCGAGAGGGAAAGAAACATCCATGTGTGGTTGCCTCTCATGTGCCCCCAACTGGGGACCTGGCCTACAACCCAGATACGTGCCCTGACTGGGAACCGAACTGGCGACCCTTTGGTTTGCAGGCCGGCACTCAGTCCACTGAGCCACACCAGCCAGGGGTCACTACTTTTTCAATAACTGTTTTAACTAGTTTTCCTCCTGCAGACTGTAGGGCTTATTTCTACTAGGTGGTCAGAGTGCGTCGGCTCCCTTTGTCCACTTGTGTTTGTGTTCTCCCGGATCCAAGCTCCAAGCTCTTGGATAGCCCTTGTCTGTCCCTCTCTGTCTGGAAACCCCTCTCCCCGCAACAGGTCACCTGCAGCCCCAGGGTGAGATGCCCAATGCCACCTCGAGAGGGGTTCCTGCCAGTTTCACAGCTAAAAGTGGGATTTGTCCCAAATCCTCAGCCTAGCCAATCTGTTTTCTCTTTTCTACCTGAAGTAAAAAACACAGGATCGGTCCACAAAAAGTCAAACTGATGTTAATATAAGGAGAATGGTTTGTGTGACATCAGTGTGACCTGGCAGCCAAGGACAGTGGACTGGAGTGCACATGCGTGAACAAGGACGACCTCACTGTACTAGTCAGTGGGGGTGGTAGATGCCGTTGAGTGAGCACCTGCACTGTGTGGTCGTCACATTCAAAATGACCGAGTGAGCAGAGCAACAAATCTGTGTCAGATTTTGCATTAACCTTGAACATCCCTCCACAGAAACTATTCGTACGATGCGGAGGCCGCAGCTGTGGGCAGCTGGTGATTGGCAGCTTCATCACCACAAGCCTGCTCACGCTTCAGGTCTCGTGCAGAGTTTTTTGGTGGAACATCAAACCACCCGGGTGACTCAGTCCCCCTACAGCCCTACAACTCCTGGCTTTTCCTGAAACTAAAATCACCTTTGAAAGGGAAGAGATTTCAGACCTGAATTATGAGATTCAGGAAAATACGACGGGGCAGCTGGTGGCCGTTGGGAGAACTGCATGGGGTGCCCAGGTGCCTCCTCTGAAGGGGGCTGAGGCGTCGTTGTCCTGTGTACAGTGTTTCTTGTCTCCTGTGTCTTCCTCAGCAAACGTCTCTGTTTTTCATGGTACCTGGCTGGGTGCCTTCTGGACGGACTTTGTATAGCTGCTTGCAGTTTTGGTCTCTTACTTGAGTTTTATGTTTGATTTTGTTATTTAGGGACCAGGAATTTATTTAAAACAAGCAAACAAACAAACCCACCTGGTCTGAAGCAGCCTGGCGGTAACGACCTGGGGTGAGGGGGCGCTTGGCGGGGTAAGAGCACAGACCGCAGCGCTGACCAGAGTGCCCAGCCCAGCGTGGGCCCAGCCACTGGTCGCGTTGTGCTGGGGGGTCCCTGGGCCTGGCACAGCTTCTCCCCATTTGTGCAGAGCACCCCCCGCCCTCCCCACCACGGCCGCCTGTGACTCCGCGAACACAGTCTTCCTTCAAAGGCCAAGGGGGTTTGCACCAGCGAGGGCTGTTTTTTGGGGGGGTGTATGGAAGTACCGGCGAGTTAGAATACGAAAAAGAAATAGCCACTTTCCACGCGTTGCGGGAATGCCTTAGTTTTCGGTCACCAAGCAGGAAGAGGAAGCTAGCCTGAGCCCCGACCCCAGCCGGAGCCTCCCCAAGGAAACCGGGTCACCCTCTGGCCAGGGCTGGCGCTCAGGGTCTTCCCTCTGGCTGACAGGGCCACGCAGGGGGCCCCTCCTTCCTCCCAGCAGCAAAGTCTCGCCCGGGTCACACGGCTCCCCACAGGCTGTCCGCACCAGGGGCCACTGACGGGACGTGGGTGCTCCCAGTCAGGCATCTGTCACCCAAAGGCTATGATTCCGAGCCTTCAGGAGCACGTCCTGTGGGCAAGTCTTAGGATTCCGGAAGTTTCTGGTGTGGCAATGTCCAAGGCTCACCGTCGGAGAGACAACGGGTTTTGAGAGTGGGAGGGGAGACACGCCAGGCGGGCAGCACTCAGGAAGGGCGCTGGACGAAAGAGGAAGGTGGAGAAGCCTGCCCCGTTGGGTGGTCCTCCCAGGCATCCGCAGGCATCGAGAAGTCACTCGGCTCCCGACCATCCGATGTGCCTTCTCAGCCGTCACCAGCCTGGGAGCCGCGAGACTTAGTCCTCATGGATCCCCTGTCGGCGCAGGGGGCTCCGGTCACCAGTCCTGCCCCGCCTCCTCACCCAGATCAGACAGCATGTCCTTCCCTTTCACTCGGCCCTGCTGTGTCCATGACCGTCTGCTGGGGCGTCTGGCTTCCAGGGCCAGTTCTTTTCTTTTAAAAGATTTTATTTGTTTATTTTTAGAGAGTGGGGAGAGGGAGGGAGAAAGTGAGGGAGAGAAACATCAGTGTGTGGTTGCCTCTTGCACGCCCCCTACTGGGGACTTAGCCCACAACCCAGGCATGTGCCCTGACTGGGAATCGAACCGGCGACCCTTTGGTTGTCAGGCCAGCGCTCAGTCCACTGAGCCACACCAGCCAGGGCCCCATGTGCCAGTTCTCCATTCAATCACTCAGCAAGAGGTACCTCGACCCACAGTGTATTAGCTGTGGGGTGTGCGGCGTTCCCAGCCGTGCCTGTTCCTGTTCCCATTTCTCACCAGCGAAGGAAATGACAAGAATAAAGGCCCCGGAAGGCGAAAGAGAGGGTGAAATGCGATGATGAATGGGAAGCCCCGGGCACGGCACCTGCCAGGAATGGTTCCTTAGCGGTCACTAGAGATGAGTTGACTGATGAGCTGCACTTTGAAGGTCAAGTAGACTTGGGAGCTGCAGGGCACTGGACAGAACCGGAGACAGCTTCTGGTGCCAGGGTGCTGTGGGCAGGGAGCTCCACCCAAAGCTGCCTAGAGAGGTGAAGGCAAGTGCCACACCTCCCGAGGGTCCTCCCGGGACCTAGCCCTCTGAGCACAGCTGTTCCGTCTTGGCCCTTTGGTCCGCATGGGGACCAGTGTCAGGGAGGAACCCTGGCCCCGCCTCCTCCGACAGGAAGGAAGCGATCAAGTCCAGGAGGGGCCTTTGGACAGCTAAGCGGAAGGGCCCCGGGAAAGCTCAGAGGGTGGTCCGCGCCCACTCTTCCGGTGCTACTGCTCCGTTAGCTCCATTGTTTCTTTATCTGTTGCGCTCAGCCCGCCTGTGAAGCTTGTCCGATACCTTGTTTGGGAAGGTGTTTGAAGATGTCCAAGCAGGCAGAGGGTCTGCCTAGGGACCTCAGAGACAGATCAGCTCCGTGGTTCCCGAGTCTTCGCTGCACCATGCACGTATGTCTGTGTGTGCTGTGTTGATGTGTGTGTACGCATATGTGTAGGTATGTTGCTCATATACATGCATGTGTATAGATGTCTTGAGGTATGTATCAACTATTAGATCATTGAAACGTATGAAATGTTTGTTTATAGAGATCACCTGTGGGCACATGGAATGTTTCATTTTTCTGCTTTTCTCTTTTCTTTCCTCGGAATGTTCTATAAAAGTAGAAAAAGAAATAGCAGGTCACCTCTATGCCTTTGGCAACTGGAAACTTTCCAAGGTGGGCTAAAAATAAGTGATGGATGAGGACTGGTTCTGGGTCCCAGTGAGAGTCCCTGGCGGGGTCAGAGTGGCCCGCCCCTCATCGGAGGGGGCAGGCGGTGGCTGGGGGTCCGGGACACCGGGACACGGCTTTGCCCCCGTCGGCTATGAGTCCAGGCGTGCAGTGAGTGTGTTCGCTTGCTCTCTCTGGCTTTATTCTCACCTGTAAACTGTGGGGGTTTGGGAGCCACCTGAGCGCAAAGAGTACTCTCTCCCTGAACGGCCTGTTTCCGATCGCAGGAGACAGCAGCCGTCTGTGGGTGCCTGGGCACAGCGGGCCTAGGGGCGCCCAGGGGCAGAACCCGAGACCCAGCCATCAGCCAGTTTGTAGCACGCAACCCCAAGGTCTAGGGCAGGAAAAGGGACGTGTAGATGGGAAGTTGGGAGGCCCAGCCGGACCGGGAAGGGAGTATGCGCGCCCACCAAGTGCCGCAGTCGGGGGCGCCTCCTTCCCCCCAGCTGAGGACGGGAGGTCTCATGGCAAGCCTCTTCTAACAAACTGCTTCCAGAGCTGCCCTCAATCACTCACCTGCTCCCACACCCCCGCCGCCGGCATTTTTCATCTGTTCCCATCCCTGCAGGCTATCCCTCCGAATCAGTAAATGCAATTTGTCATCGCTCAGAGGTGTTTTCAGGCTCCGAACAACCGTTTTTTACACAAACCAACGGGGACCGGCCTCCATCAATTGTTTAACTGCAATCAGGCGCGTTCATAAACAATGTAAGTAGATTTAGTGGAAGCCAGTCCAAGGCAAGTGCCCACCGCCAGCGGGGAGGCGGGATGGGCGCGAGCCCCCCCGCCCCCCGTGCGGTGCTTTCTGGGGCCATGAGTGAGTATGGATTGCTGCGTCTCCTTGATTTTGCCGTGGCCAGAGGGGTCTTCAGTTTCCTGGGGATCTAGGTTAGCTCCTGGATGGTGAAAGTCAGGATCGATCTTCTCTCGAGTTAGAGACTCCCCCTCGCATCCAGCCTTGCCTTTCCTCCGCCAGCCTCTGGCTTCTCGCTGCCATCTCGCTAAAAATAGTGGCCGGTGCTCTGTGGAATCTGTGTGCTGGCTCCCTCGGCCCCCACAGGTACCAGCTCGCAACTGACACACAATGTACGTGAGCGACTCAAACTCCGTGAGTGACCTTGAGCCGCCGCGTGATGTTTCTGGGTGGACACAATCGCTTCTGGACTCTCCCGAGCCTGCATGTTCTGCCTCTCCTGTGGAACGAAGGCTCTGCCGGTTAGGAGCGCCCTGTGTGGTGTGCCTTCTTCCATCTGCCACGTGGCCACTTCGTGGTCACCTTGATGGGCGGCCCCCACCGAAGAGGCACTGTCCTCGGCGCCAGGGAGCCATCGATGAGGAGAACAGAGTGTGGTCCCTGCCCTCTGGGTGTGACTCGCTGGTGGCGTGGGGGAGGCGAAACAAGCCCATTGGGAGAAACCGGGAGTCACGGCATCCGCAGGGGGTGGGAAGTCCGAGCATAAGCGGGAATGACAGGAACAGGGTGATGGCCTTTGCAGGGCTCCCGGAGCTAAGACAGGGACCCTCTGGGCCCACCTTTGAATCTTGGCCAGAGCAAGAGAGCCAGGCACGCGCCTGCCCCGTCTCCCGACCCGGCTGCCCAGCTCCTGCCCCTCTTCACCTGGGCCGTGCTCACTGCTCTGCCCGCTGTGGCCTCCCTCCGGCCCCCTCTGCCCTGGCCCCGCGCTCTCCTTCCTCATCTGCCCTCTGGCCACTGGGCGCCCCTGAGGACCCCCCCCCAGCTCCCCCATGGTCATCCTCAGCCCCTTGGCCACTTGTGTTTTAGCGTCTCTTTGCCTGAGAAGCAGAGCGAATTCCACGTAGTACTGTGCACGTCTGTGAGGAGAAAATTTCGTTTTCGTTGAAGCAGAGGCCTGGAAATTGAAATGAAACAGTGGAAACATCCAAAACAATTGGTTTTGGAAATATATGTATCCTCTGCAATCCAACGTTTGGACTGTTTTTGTTAAAACACGTATCTCATCTTGGTAAGCATCTTCATAGTGGTCAACGCAGCCAGACTTTGTGGGCAGGTTTTCACAGACCGACTGTGAAAATGATGGAAACGCTTGCCTTTGTGCAGAGAAAGATGCGTTTTCCTCGGGATCCGGTCAGCATCGAGCAATGCATTATTTAAGACGTGTTGCTACATTTTTGTCGACACTTTAAAACCAGATTGGAAAGTGTATCTCGATGCCGAATCTATTCTGTTTGACCTGTCTTTCTGGGCCACTATTCGTGACACTTCCCAGGTTCCTCTGTATTCCTCCGGGCTGGCTCCTGCCTCCCCACAATCCTTCACTGCCCCCCCACCCCCCGCCCCCCGGCTTCATGCCCCATGAATCCCGGGCATACTGCCAGCCCATTACAGCCTCCTTCCTCCTCCCCCTGCAGCCCCAGAGCCTCCCCCTTCCTCTGACCTCTCAGGCAGCTCCTGGCTCCCCTCCAGGACCCCCTACCTTTGGCTGTTAGAGTTTTCGGAGCACAGCAGCTGCGACCGCCTCTCCCTGGGCCCTGACACTGGCTGGCTGGAAACCGCATACGCTCCAGCTTGCAATGCACCAGGGTGGGGGTGGGGGGGGCAGCTCCCGAGCACATGTGAGCTGTGAGCCCTCTGACCAGGGCGAGGGATCAGGGCCCAGCTGTCCCCAAGCCCAGGGAGAAGTTGTCCTTAAAGAAGAAGCCTGGCCTGGGTGTCCGCTCACCAAAGTCAACACCGCTGCAAAGACCGAGGCCCCTGGCAAGTTCAGCTATAGACTAACTGCATCTCAGATGGTTGTCGTCCCCCCGGTTAACTCCGCCAAGTCGTGACCTTGGAGTAAAAGGCGCACCACGCATGCCCCGCTCTGGGTGAAGGCTGCTGACAGCCGGCTGCCCGCCCTCAGACCCTGATGACGGAGGGTGAACAGAAGGGGGAATGGGACAGGGTCCCCGCGCCATTGCTCCTCTGTTGTTCAAAAAATAAAGAAACCGAAAGCACACAGCCACTGGCCTGTGGCAATGACGGAGCTATCCAGGTATCATAACGCTGGAAGGCAATTAGGTGCACTTGGAACCTCTTCACGGGGCTCCGGGCAGGCCCTGCCGAGCCCCGGAGCCTGTGGGTTCTGCGGGGCCTGGGTGGATTAGGGACCAACCTCCCGAAATGAAAGCCCGTGGCTGATCCCTCCGCGCAGAGGGTACTATTGTCGGGGGCAGGGAGCTTCCAACTTTGCTTCTGGCTTCAACTCTGTAATTCTTCTCTGCTACTTTTTTTTTTTTTAAACAGAGAAAAGGAGTAGGGGGGACAGAGCAATCTGATCCTCGCAGAGATAGCAGCAGGGACGCGGGCCCTTGGTTTCCACCCCCAAAACCATGGACCCCTGTCTGTGCCAGAAGGCCGAGCTGCAGAGATGCGTCCTTGTCCGGCCTCGTTTCCACGGCCAGCTGTCCGAGTCCCAGCCCGCGCAGGGGAACGCAGCGTTTCCCAGCCAAGGCGCGCAGGCAGAAACCCCGCTGCCCAGGCCCCAGGGCAGCAGAGGCCACGCCCTGCCTGCAGGCCCCTCCCTCCGGCCCTGCGCTCCCAGGGGCCAGGACACGCCCACACCCGCCCCCTCTCCTGCAGGGTGCACGCTGCCTGAGTTCTGCTTCCGTCTCCCCCGACTTTAGTGGGTGGACCTGCACGTGCAAAACCACCGTCTTCGTCCAAGTGTGCGAACGGGGACGCTTCCAGGGAACGCCACGTCCTGCTGGGGCGGCCGAGAGCTGTCAGGCCTGACCCCGGCGGTTTCTGAGACCCGTATCGCTCAGAGCAGATCATTCCTCTCTCTTGGGGTGAAAGCAGTTTAAAGCAGGAAGGACCACCCCTGCCCCCCCCCCCGTGATACAGTCGGAAAAGAAGTTTTATAAACTAAGAAGCTGGCTTTTCCTCTGCCTTCTGGCTAGTTAGCGTGCGGATGGGGGCGGGGGACCCAGTGCTGACTTCCGGCCCGTTGACTTCTGCATCTCAACCACGGCTTTCAGGACTAAAGCTGGACCGGAGTCACTTTGCATAAAAGTTCGGAAGATTTTTTTTTTCTTATTTTGATTGTTTTTATTTTAAAATTATCCTGTTACTCTAAATGTCATTTTAGCTAGCTTTATATAATTTTCTTGCATTGTGGCATCATAGTTTCTATTTTTTTTAATCCCCCCCCCCCCCCCCGCCGCGAGAACATAATATCCAACTTTGTATTCAAAGCTACAGAGAAACAGGCCACCTTTTATAGAAATCCAAGCTCCATGAAACCTCAGAAATGAGTAAATGTCTTACCACCCAGTTACCTGACCGCAGATATACTCATGGTTGGAAATAAAAGTTAAAACATTTTTAAAGAATGTTCTAAGGGCCCGTTAGAGATCTTGGTTTCCACACACTGGAAAACGGTATAACGCTCCAGGCTTCCCGGGGAGCCCGGCCTGGGTCATCCCGCTGCCTGGCAGGCGGTGGGGTTCACGTCCCCAGGACCGACGGCAGCGTGTCCCACACGGGGGGTGTGGTGAACGCCCGGTGCCGGCCGCAGTGGGAGTCGAACCTGGCAGACGCCTGCCGCGTCTGGGCTGGGGAAACACTGGGTGGGACTCAGACCCCGAGCAACGCCATGTCGGGGCTGCCGGGCAGTGACGGCCCCAGGCGGGCGGCGGCGCAGAGGGCTGCGCTCCGAGTCTCTTTCACTTCAGCCCCCGGGGGAAGGGCCGGGCCTTGGACTCTTTGTGGAATCTTCAAACACATAATCAGAATTAATCACCACGGGTTCTCTATTTTAACAGCTGCCCGCCACCTCCGAGGCCGCTGCAGCTGCGGACTCTCTCCCTCCGCTGACATCATAATCCCACTACAGCTGGAAGCTTGCACACATAAAATGCAGATTTAAGCTTATTTTGAGACAATTTATACTTGTTAATTGCTCCAATCTATATCGCAAGCCCCAAAGCGCAGCTTTTGTTGGCAGCCGGTCTCCCCCCGGTCAGGCTCGCGCAGGGTCCGGAGTGGACGCCGACGCACAGCCACATCTGACCGCTTCCGGCTCGCGGGCACACCAGCGGGCCAAATCTGTCCAGAAGTGGCATCTGTCCACCTGCTCCTCGTGCCTGTGTCTCCCCCAGTGGACTCGGCTGGCAGCTGCGAAGGCGTCTTGGAACCAGGAGGGCCTCAGCGGGCATGGACCCGCCCTCCGCAGCGCAGGACCGGTCTCCAGTCTCCACCGGGAAGGCCGCGGACTCCCACTCCTGACTCGCTGTCCCGGGGGAGGAGTTGATTTCTTGGTTCCGTTTGAGGCCTTTTCCACAAGACACCCACCTGCCCAATTCCACTGCGCCCTTCCTATTTGCGGGTTTTCACAGGTGTGGGTTCATGCCTTGCAGCTTGATACACGAGTTTCTTCAGCCTGGGATGGTGCGGGCTGTTAAACCTAACTGGAAGCTGACTCTCAGGAATTTGTGTGCGTGAATGCACGTGCGCGTGTGGTGTGGGTGAACACAGGAATAGGGCAACATGGCTTTTATCCCATTCTGAGAAATCGGGGTGGGTTGCAGCATTAAATTAACGGTAGATAATTGTTTTGTCTTCTAGGAAACCATATTGTCACAGGCTTAGAGGAACACGGGAGGAGGCGTTATTTAAAAAGTCTCCCATGTTAAAGAAGTTGGCTAATTTCCACTCGGGGCGATGTCTGCCACTGTACGCCACAAAGAAGCCCCCTTTGTACTTGGAGATGGTGCCGAGCAAGTTGGTTTTGGGGTGAGAAGGTTCTCCGTGTCTTCAACCTGGTGGTTTCTGCAGCCCCACCTGCTGTTCAGGAGTGGAAGTGCTAGGGATGAGGAAAAGCTTGACGTTTTTTCCCCCTTATCTCCGCTAGCATTTTGGATTTATTTTGTAAAGATTCACGCATCGAGAAATCAGTGACGTGTCTCCCGATGCCTTTCCTGTCAGCCAATGTGATGGGAAAACTGCTTTTAAGAAGGCGGAGCTTAAAAGTCCCCCATGCCCGCCCCATCGTGGGTAGCACTCAACGGGAACTGGGGTGCTTCCCGCTTTCTGGCTACGGGTCTGGGGGCAGACCATTGTTTCATTGTTTCCCTCGGTGACGGTGACGTCAGCAGGAGCTCCGAGCCCCCGGGAGGCCCTTAGTCCAGGTTAACCGGAGAGGCCGTTTGGACAGGAAACAATGCTTGCCTCCCCCGGGAAAAGAGGCTTTGCCTACGGAACGAGGTCCTCCATTCAGTATTTGGACCCTGCTCCCGCAGGGTGGGGAGCTCCCACAGGTGAGCCCCCCCAGGTAAGCTCCCGGAAGCCTCCAGACCCCCATCCGAGGGTCTGGCCCTCAGCACCTGCTGTGGTGGTGCCGAGCTCCTCCACGGGGGGTGAGTCGCCGGGCCGTTGCACCTCGGGTCCAAGATCTCAGTGCCCCGGGCCTGGCCGAGAGCGAGGGCAGCGCCGTTCAGCCGGATGCCAGCGGGCTCACAGACGTCGCTTCAGGTCGACGCGCCCAGACAGCCTGCCTCCTCGCCGCCTCCTATGCCCAGCCCACCTCGCTCTGTCCTTGCCGCCGCGCATCGCCAGGCAGCCCACTTCCCTCGCACGGTGGGCTGTCCCCTCTGCAGGCTTCACCCTACGGCGAGGGCCCTGGGCTGACCCCCGAGCCCGACGTCCGGACTGGGATCCCCTCAGCCGAGCTCTAGAGCTGGAGCTGGGGTGCACTTGGAGGGGGCTCCCGGACCAGGCCTAGTTGCCCCTGACACCCAGCTGGGCTCATTTCACGGTACCTGTCCGCTGATTGCCAGAGAATGATTTTTCAACCTTCACACACAAACAAAACTCTGTGTTTATTAAGGCTTCCTGGATCCAGGCCACGAAAGAAGCAACCGTTACCACCTCCGCCCACACCTGCACTGTTCGGTCGGTGCTGAAACCCTACGACGAATTCGCTTTCTTTCCTTCCTCCATGCGGCGTCATCCTGCGTGTGGAGATTGACATTCCATTTGAAGTCTGGGTTTGTTTTTGAACTTGGGACAAGGTCGAGCTCCTTCCCTTGTCTCTCTAGGGTGGAAGGGGATGGGAGGTCACAGTTGCAGGTGTGGGCAGGGGGTTGCCTGGCACGCCCTTCGTCTGGAGCCAGGAGCGACTCTGGACAGAGACCCCAGGCGGCTGGGTTGGGTCTTTACCCCGAGGCTCCGTGGGCCGGGCCTTGTTCTGTCTTGTGCTGCTGACCCCACCACCTGTCCCCTCATCCAGCCGGTCAACGCACGGTCCCTCTCTCTGGCTTCAGCACCAACGCCAGGGTCTGGATCGGCCAATAGGAAAGCCGGTTAGCGGAGCTGTCTCTGGTCCTTCTAGGAAGGAAGCACATCTCCAGGATGATGTCCCCTGCTCCCCTGTCCCAGGGTCGGGACTCGTGTGTCCCTTAGAAGCAGATCTTTGGGTGTCGGTGGTATGTGCCATAGCTTCATGCACACGTGTGCAGTGATTTGTCTCGAAGTCCCACTAACGCCTGTGGATTCATTACACTCGTAAGCCAAGCGGCGTCCTTTGTGGGTCCCTGGGAAGAGGTGCACTTGGGACTGTCACACTGTGGTCACTGCAGCAGCCTTGGAGGTGAGGCCTGGCTGGCGGTGGGCACGTCCTGTCTGCTGGGAGCTGCTCTCGTGGTGCACCTGTGAGCAGAGGACCTGGGCCCGTTGGGTCTCTCACGGGGGGTGGCGACGACGACTCAGCAGCCCCCTGTGACGTGTGGACTCTCCACCCTGTCGTGACCCTGATTGACCACAAAGTTAACACTGACGTTCCCAGAAAACAGTTGTCTGGCTCCCAAGACCGTCCAGTCCACGTGAAGGGTCCTGGCTCCCTCCCCATGGGGTGCAACTCGGGGTGGGCCGGTCAGGAGAGAAATTAAATTCCCATGAAGAGAATGGCTCAAGCTGTACTTTTCAAGAAGATGAAGTCAGACAGAAAGGAAGCCAGAGCAACCTCACAGCTGGCTTGGAGAACTGCAAAGGGAGGGAAGGAGGGAGGAGGGAAGACAAGAGAGAGAAGAAGAAAGAAAGAAGGAAGGCCGGAAGACAAATGAGCCAAGGGAAGTCACTGGAGCTGAATTATGAACTTTATATATATATATTTTTTTATCTGCACCAGTTTTAGTCAGAGTCACTATTTCTTGGATTTATAATCCCACCTTAATGAAGTCTGCAATTAAGTGGGCCAGAATAAATGGGGCGAACGGGGCCTGACTTCTGTTGTCTGAGCGCCCGCCCCGCCCCCCCAGCCCTCACGCTGCATCTGCGCGTTAGCCTAACGCACTTGACGGTGTGGAGGCGACACAGGTACCCCCCCCCCACTCAAGGTTCCCAAACATCTCAGTGTCTGAGGACCAGGTGCCGCTGGCTGCTGTCAGCCTGCTTCCAGGCGGAGACCCCCCCCAGCCCCTGGACTACCTCCTGCGTCCTCTGAGAGGCCGCTTAGCCCCCGAGTCCCTGCCCTTGGCCTCTGGTGACCTCTTGGCTTTGCCCTTTATCGACATCTCCTAGATGAGACAGGACCTTGTGTGAGTCACGCTCTCTGAACCCTCAAGCTCTCCTTTGCATGCGATGCCGTGAAACGACGCCCAGTTAATGGGATCGGTTTGGCGGGCCATCGTCAGGTCTCGAAGGTCTGCTCTTACACGTCATCCTGGCTTATTCCTAGGTGGTTTTCGCTTAGCTGTAATTGGTTTTATTTTTGTATGGAATGCAATTTTGGAGTGTATTTTAATAATATGACACTCCTAATAATCTCCAAAAAAACTTGAAGTTCACTGAGATTTAATCAAAGTCCCAGATTACTAAAACCATTTTAATAATTTATTTTCTGTGATTCAAGAACATAAGTTAATGCATAACATTTTTTGGGGAAAATTCTTTGTGAAGCAAGGAATGTAATTAATCACTGGTCGAAAGTTTAGGTAACATTTTGGTGTTTTTCCAACAAAGTGGAAGGAATCAACAGCGAGGGCAAAAATAACTAGGAACAGCAACAGAAATCCATTTTACAGTAGGAGCAGAAGTAGGTGGTATCAGCTATAATTCACGTTCTCAGGTCAATTTATTGTCCGTCCTCAAATGCACCCTGGCCCTGAAACACCCCGTGCAGGCGAGGACCGTGGTTCCGCCCGCTGCCTTGGGAACGGATGACGGCCGATGTGGCTTGTTCCGGAGTCTTCCGATGCCTCAACCCCTGGGCTCTCTGCAGCCCGGTTTTTTCTTTCTTTCCTTCCCAGTGGAGAGATAATCAGTGTACCGCACTGGGTAAGTCCGTGGGCGTGCACCGCGCGGTGATTTCACTATCTAGTACGCGCTGCGGCCTGATCGCTACCACCACACCTTAGTTGAGGCAGGTAAAGGTCGTTGCCTTTTTTTGTGGTGAGAACGATTAAAATCTAGGTTCCTGGCGACTTTGAAGCGTACAGTTCAGCATCATTGTCTGTGGTCCCTGTGCCCTCAGGACTTAAACCTCTTCCGATTCCGAAGTCTTGTTTCGGTGGTGACTTTTTAGGTACTTTGCACAATAGGCTGAGAACCTGAATAATTCATTTCTAACCGATGTCAGGGAAGCACCAAGCGAACGGCCCCGACCAAGGCCTTGAGTGGGTCGGAGGCGACCCCGAGAAGCCTGGATGTGCTCTTCTCACTCCCCTGCACCTTTGCCCTGTGTGCCGTGGGAAGGCGCGGTGCCCGGGCCACGTGCCCCGCGGGGACGCAGGAAGGCCCTTCACCTGCCCGCATGAAGCTCCCGGTCGAAATTCTGTTCCTTGAATTTTAAGGCAGTGAGAACTTTATATGCTCTTCCCCCTTTTTTCCTTCTGAAAACACACCAGCGAAATGATTGATAATGAAGTCGTGTGAGACCAGAAATCACATCCCATCCCCGAGGGCCCGGTTGTCTCCCTGACACAGCGGTTCCGTCCCTGTGTCAAGGGGTCGGTCCCATCTGTGCTGAAGCGGGGTCAGGGGCGCAGGAGCAGCCCATGGACGGGGAGGGTTAGATGCACAGTGGCTGGACCCGCCCCGTCAGCCAGTGCGGACCGCCCCCAGGGCTGCGGAGCCGGACTCCCACGGCCGGGCCCCACTCGCTGACCTTGCACCCTGCACCCCCTGGTTCGCTCCTGGAACACACGGGAATGTGGGTGCTGCAGGGCCCTGCGAAGACTGTGGGCATCCGGCGAGCCGTAATTCCGTGAGCCGTTTTATCTTTTGTTCCCGACGGAGGTTTACTGAGGAAGGAGGCCGGTGGCTGCGAGGCCCCACCAGCCGGCAGACTGCAGCTCATGGGCCAGCCCTGGGGCTCTGTCCAGCTCGAGGTCACCCGTGGGTGTCCACCAGACAGTGTCACACACACCAGCTCCCAGCCCCCCATGGGCTCTCCGGGCCCCTCCCACACAGGCAGGGAACCTGGCTTGGGGCTGCCTGTCTCTGTTAAGAGGTGAACTCAAGACTTCTCGGGCTTTGTCGGCATCTACGTGTCCCGTCGCTTTCTCTCGTTTACTGAGTTGAACGTGACCGTCGTTTGGGACTCTCACTTGGAGGTCTGAGGGGTGTCCTTGGGTCAACGACACTGACGTCAGCGTGCTGGTGTGTTAAGGAATCCGTCTCCCCTGTGTTATTGGTGAGTTAAAATAACAGAGCCGTTCAGAGAGAGGGCTGTGTTTGGGAGGCTGCGAGCTTGGAGGATCATCAGGTAGCAATGGACTTGAGCCTCCTAGTCCGCAGTGAGTTTTAGTATTTGTGTTGAACAAAAACACTTTTGGGGGTCTTCTTGTGCCTTTTCCTACACGGAGGTATTTAAGAAGTCCGGCCACCTATCATCTTCTGGGGACATGTAACCGCAGCGTCTCCCCGAGTAGCCACTCCCGGCCACATGGTGTGCCCGCCTCGGTATATCTGTGCCTCTGTGTCTCTGTCCGTACGGAGGTGCAGACACACGAAGACATACACTGTGCATACGTGTGCGTACCTATCCGCACGCTCACTTGCACACGCATATTATACTTGACGAGCCCATCTGAAGGGATTTCCTTCCTTTTTAATATTTTTGAAGACTGCTTTACGATCCTGTTGACCCGCTATTAGCGGAAGCTTAGCTTTCAGCAAAGGTAATTAAATTATAGAATCACTGCTGCAATCATCAAACTACTCGTAAAATAAGAAATGAAAAAAAAAAAAACCCCTGAAATAAAAATCTTGCAGGCTTCTCTCCTTGTAATATTGCTCCCTGATGTTAATTACATTTAAATGGGCGAGTACTATTTTGGTATCATTCATACGCCTCCAAAAGTACTTCCCAGTTTATCACACCTGTCATCCTCGGTGCATCACAGGCTAATACTTTATTAAGAAAAAAATCATCAGGGAACTGCTGATCCCATTTAAGTACATTGGGCAGAATGTAAGACTAATTAAAAAGCATATTTTTACATTATTAATTTCTGAGTTTCCCACTTAATGAATGTGAAATGGCGGGACTACTATTTTTACATTCAGGCACTCTGGGCTTTCCAGTCGGGGGAATTAAATTCTGAGGATTTTTGCAAAGATGTTGCTTGAGAGATATGTTTTCAAGGAAAGCCGAGCTTTTTAGCTATGCTTTTTCTTGGGAAATTATACTAAAGCACATAACAGCCACTTAAAAAGAGTAGTTAAATGGATGCTATTTTTTTCACGCTACTGCTATAAAAGTATTTCAGATGAGGTATAAAATATGGTTTTTAAATGATATTATGATTTGCAAACACTAAAAAATAATTGCGGTGCAGTTGAGAGAGAGAGAAAACATCTAATCTTTACTGTGTAAGACAATGTGATAAAATATTTTACAGCCAAAAGCTCATTTTTGCATCCGTAAAATTGTGTAAACTGATGGGGGAAATCTCATTAGAACCAAAGGTTATTTTTTTTAATATTCTCAGAACAAAGCAACACACTGCAACCGCATTTTTCTTTTCTTCTGTTTGTGAAATCGGACAGCCCCACGAGCCCCTTGCATGCGACGCGAATAAAGGCAGAAGGTGACAAGACCATGTGCGTGGACAAAGATGGATTGTGTCAGATGCGAAGGGTCCCCGCCCAGAGCAGTGGTGGGTGTTCCAGGAGCTCCCGGCTGCACTCGGGCGCGGGGCTGCGCTGGTTAGTATTAGGTGTGACGTTACTTAAAACTCCGCTGGTGAACGCCGGCTTCCCCTCTCCCAGCGTCTGCACACTTGGCCCATTTTTATAGGGCTCTGCGCGGAGGACAGAAAAAAAAAAAAAAAAACCCTTTCTTCCTTTCTTTCTCAAATGCGCTTACAATTACCTCTCTGTATTTTTATTGTCTCTTTACAAACCACAAAACTCACACTGGAGGCAAAGCTTAACTGCCGAGGCTTTCCTCGTGTAAATATTAGGAAATTACATTGCACAAACGGCCGGGCTTTGTAAATGGGGGCTGGAGAGCCTCCAACACAAATTAATCAGGATGAAGTTGCTCCGTGTTGAACACGGCCATAGTTTATTTTCTTAAAGTATTAATTTGTCAACAGCCTTCCTGCTTCGGCTTGGCTCATTTGGAGGGCAGAGAAGGAGGACACGTTTGCGTGGGGCAGGTCTTTTCCCCTTCACCTCGTGGTTTTACGGGCCCACGGCAGTGGGTCCGCGCAGCTCTTCAGTGTTGATGTGGCTCTCGGCGTCTGACATCACCCGGCAGAGAGGCGGGTACTCGCTCTGTAAACGGCGGTCTTCGGAGGGAAGGAGTGAAACCGATTGAGTCTGGTGCCGGAGAACTGATGTTATGTTGTGAGTTTTTAAGGGTGTCCAAAAGAAATGCGTCCTTGCCTCTCATTTTCTGATCCTCTAAGACCCACTCCGTGGGCCCCGGTCGCTGCCCCCCGAGAGTTGCCCTCACCTCTTCCAAACGCCTCCTTGGTTCCGAAGACGTGGTGGTATTTCTCATTGTAGCGCGGTCTTCTTAAAATGTTTGTTCCCTGTTATGTTTCTGGAATGGAGGAGTGTGTGTAATGACCTCTATTTTTCAGAGTTGCCAAAACAAATTAAGGAAAATGTTCAGCTCTCCCCCTGCCAAATGTTTTAATGCTTTTCCATGAAAGCGGATCTTATTTGTAATGTATATTAAACCTGAAGTAAATAATGCGCCCTGTCAGAGGCAAACGCTAGGGTGCAATGTGAACAGTGCCAATTCTGCCTTCGATAAAAACAGATACGTGAAGGACTGCAGCATTTAAAGAGCACAGACGTTAGGACGGTGGACACGGGCCTCCCCTCCTATCAGGACGTAGCGCCCAAGCGCCGTGGGTTAATGTCTTAGTGAACCACCCACTCATCAGCTATTCCTTGGGGGGAAAAACCCAAAAGGCAAAAAACTGCACCTTAACTATTCTGTTGACCGGGTCTCAAAGCGAATGCAAATGAACCGTCAAAAGTCTCACTTTAATTTTTCCCACGTGGGATGAAGGCATCATACTGATGGGTTAATTTCGGGGGGGACCCTCCCTTCCCTGGTCCGGCCTCTGCCCCCAAGCACAAGGGTGGGAACAACAGGGGCAGGGTCCCCGACCTTCCACCCACTCAAGCAAGGACCCGCTGGGCCACAGGGCTGATTTTTCAGCGGTCACCCCGTCTCTTCTGAGCCCAGACTGACTCCGCGATAGTTAACAGCGGACAATGCCGTCCATCTGGGCTAACCGGCTCCCACCCCGCTCGGGGCTTCCTGGGTTGTTGACGTTAACACACATCTCCAAGTATTATTGACACTCTCCTTGTTTTATTAGCGTGCATTTACCTTGTTCAGCATTTTATTATTCAGGATTTCCGCTGTTGCCGAGTATTAATCAATGTGTTGCGCTGTGCACTTGGGCAAGCTGCAGAGAACAGAGGGTGCCCCTAGGGTTAACACACTCAAGAGCGAGAAAAGTGTTTTAGACATGCACACAACATGTGGCCTACTATTATCATGAAATGAGGTGAACTGGGACTCTATACATATGGATTTTGAATTGCATAAATTTTGATTGATATCATTTGAAGACTGAGGCTCTGAAAGGCTAGATTTTGTGAAAGACGATACGCAGACCAGCTATTACCACGTATAATCATAGCAGGAAAAGTATCTGAAACGAGCAAGGCAGCTGGCTTTTAAATAGCTAAAACATAACATCAACGCTTATTTTGAATAATGGAAAAAAGAGGTAAAAGATGCTGACCCCTGCCTGACAGGGACATGTTCCAAAGGTAGAACGGCCCCCCGGGGGCAGCCCCCCCTCCACAGTAGCTGCCAAGCCTCCTCTTTCTCCCTCTTTCTGCCACTTTCTCAGCCCTCCCCCCACCCACATCCTCCCCTTTTCTTTCTTTCTCTCTCTCTCTCAAAAAAAAGTAAGTTTTTTTTGAGCATTAAGCCACTATGGACAAGCGGCTAGAAAAAGAATTTTCACAAATTCAGGAAACACTTGAGAGGTAAAGCCAACATCCTGAGACAGAAGACAGGCCAGCTTTTGACACCAGGTTGGGCCTGCGAGGAAGTGCTGGCCGCGGGTCAGGGCCCCCGGGAACCCGCGGAGGCAGGGGAGGCGCAACTTTCCATGCGCCGCTGCCGGGGCCAACGGGCCTCTTCATGGGAAATTGGCTGAAAATGTGCTGACCCGCATAAAACTTTTATTAGAATCCGAGGACAGGAGGCTGAACTTCCAGGGAATGACGGTTTGGGGAGGGCGCAGCCCGGACCCATCAGGGCTCTCGGTGGCCCTTGCCCCCTCTTTGGGGTTTGGCTCCCTGGTCCCCTTGGCCTCCTGCCCTCGCAGATCTTACCCCCGTGCGCCCCGCCCCCAGGCCCTGCGCGCCCTGCTGGGATGGGGGGGAGGCAAGACACGCCCCCCCACCCCGAAAGAAATCCGGCGGCCTGGGGCGGGGTGAGCGAACCCTCCCTCCCTGCGAGCACCCGGCGGGGGGCGCAGAGCCTGATTTTCTGGAGGGGGAAAAGGACATAAATCAGGAAATAAAAAAAAAAAAGTTTCTGCACATTTTCAAAACCCACGTTGCGCTCTCTGAGGTCCTTTTCATTTTAACCAAATCAGGGGGAACTTGTCCTCACAGGGCGCGGCGAGGCAGATGGAACAATAAATCACAGGCGCCGCTGACTGCCCGCCGCGCACTCTCCGCAGCTGTCACTTTTTTGTCTCTGGTTTTAGCTGACACGGTTTGAGGTCCACTGTGAACCAATCTGGACTTTTTTTTTTTACAGTCAAATCCATCAAAACGACCAGTGGCCATCAGCCCCCTTCGGCCACCGGTTTGGTGGCCCCGGCCCCCGCGCCTAGGTGAGGCTGGGGGGGTGGGGAGGCACCTCGTTTTAGCGTTTTTTTTTTTTTTTCTCTCTCTTCTTTTTTTCTTCGCCTCCAGCTACAGCTGTGATTCTCTGAGCAGTCTTGGCTAACGTTATTAAAGTTGCATCACGAAAGATACCGAGCAAAGCAGATAAGGGCCCGGCGCGCACGGGGCTGGGACGACCCGCGGCCTCGGCTGGCGCGGCTGTTTTTTAAGTGCGAGAAGGCGCCGGCAAAGCCCGGAGTTTCCAACTCGTTGCTTATTTTGCAAAGTAAACAAGCAAATGTTATGTGCATAACCTTAGCTGTCTCGCTAAAGGTCAGCGCGCCCCTGCTCATTTCCAGGGCCGCCTTTTGGGGGCACTCTGACGCCGGGATTTCCGCGGGTGCTCGCCTAACAAAGACTCAATCTACAAAGGCTGCTAAACAAAAACATTGATTACATTTGAACTGGGGTGCTGAAGTTTACTTCGGTGTATCAAATAGCAGCCCCAGGAGCGCTAAAGAGCGAGCAGGCTGGGCGGCGGCGGTGGGGGTGGGGGGCGGGATGTCCCTGTGCCCAAGCCAGTTCTTTAGACCTTTCTTGGAGACAGAGGTCCCCTCCCTGGCCAGCTCCTACCAGAGTGGCCCAGGACTGGACTGCACCAAAATCCAGGAGGTAGGCAGCTAGGCTCAAACACTCCATTGAAAGTTTCTCTTAAATTGTGTTTTCGTTCAAAGTGGCATCTCCCCTTCCTTTCAAATCTTAAGCGGAGACGATTTCACTTCAGTACACAAGTTTGAACTAAAAAAAAAAAACAGGCAAGAAGGGGGAAAAAAAAACAACCACATTTATATGTGGGCACAGGGAGCGCACAGATACACAATTAAAAAAAAATTGGCTGCTTAAAAAATCCCCAGTTAGGTCAGGTTAAATTTATTATATTCTTTTATAGCTGAACTCGATGGTTTTGACTGGAGGTGACAGCTGAAAGGCACCAGAAACCTTCGGAATTTCAGCGCTGTATATTACTATGAGGAAGAAAATAAAGTTCTGCCATTAGAAGGTAGGTGCTTGCCTCCAAACGTTCAAGGGAAAAAAGATGTTAATTTTTTTCCTGCAATTCTTTTTTTTAAGTGAGCAGAACAGCCAGCTGAGCACAATGCAAACAGAGCCACGACACCCTGCCTTGCTCCGGATTCGACATTTTCAGATTGCTCTAATGAATAGGGAGAGACCGCTCGTATTTTTAACTGAAAACACCTAACGCGGTTAATGTGTATTTTTATCCTTCTGAAGAGCTTTGCCTGAGAGGGACCCTGCGCTGGGTGCATCTGTCACAGCACCCCCTGACCGGCGGTTACACCCACCAAGACAAAACACGAGACTCCCCATACAAAGCTGCCAGTTGCTGGCCACAGTTCAATGCCCAAGGAATGCCAGGGGAAGGGTCCCCCCCACCACCCAGAAAAAAAATGCTTCCATTTTCAGAGGAGTCCATTCAAAATGTTCCTTTTTTTTCTTTCTTTCTGGCTTTCCTATTACAATCACCTGACTTTAAAAAATAGATTATATATAGACGGGCTCCCTTCTTGAAGCAGTGTCTGCGTCCAGGGGCAAGCACCTTGCCCTGGGTCCCTGTCTGGGTGGACTTTGTCGCCCTCTGTACTTGCCAGGTAAGACAATGCAGGACCCCAAAGGCCATCAGCCCCAAGCCCGGAGGAATTACCCCTGACCGCTCTCGTGGGGGTGGGCAGCGTGGGGGAGGGTAGGAGGAAGAAGTTCCCAACTGCATGGCTCAGTGACAGCGAAATGGGAATGTGGCGAGGGTCATCCCCGGCAGGTCGCGGGCACTGTTTGCTCCCCGCGCTCTTTCAGGATTTTGCCTTTCCAGTTGGCAGCCAGCCGGCATCTGGCCAAAACGGCTCCGTGGTCAGAGGGCCCAGCAGTTTTATGGGCAGCCGCGGGGGGAAAAAGGAACGCAGAACTGAACACCAAAAATCTCCATGCGAGGCCGTCTGTCCCTGAGCCTCCTAATTTACATTCAGTGGCAATCTGGCCCAGGCGGCTGGGTGTCACAGTCCCGGGGCAGGATTTTGAAGGGCAAGTGTCCGGAGCTGTAGTCGGTGTGGATCTAAATGCAAGAAATTAATTCCCTGCTTCTGGGAACGGCACGGGGACAGGTTCTGTGCTTTTTGCTCTCCGAGGGCATTTGGCACAAAGAGGTGCAGGAGAGAATGTCTGGGATTCTGTCCTAACCACACAGCCACAGAGCTCTCTGGCTCCAGTCCCAGCAGAGAGGGAATGTGCTTGGTGGCAATTAAGGACTCTTCTTGGTTCGCACGACATATTTTTCAAATCATCCAAACTGTGAAGGCACAAACAAAACACCTCTGCCACCAGAGTCGTCTGTCACGCTGCTTTTTTCACCCCCCATCCTAAAATCTGCATTCTTGGAGCCAAAGGACAGCGTTGTCAGCTCGGACTGTCACTGTGCCCTGAAACGCTCCCCGATGACACCGCTCACACCGGGGAGGGATAATCCTTCCTGCGGTGTGCCATTGTTTTATTTCCATTTGCACCTGGCTCTGGCGCCTCCGAAGCAGCAGCAGCGAGAAGCCGGGGAGTCGCGGGGCCGGGCTTTTCTTGCGTTTTTCTTCCCCAGGATAGGATTCCACTTGCTTCTCTAACCAAACCATTCGGGGCCTCGAAGGGCTGGAGAGAATCTCCGCAGAGGGGGTTGCCTTTATCTGCGCCGACGCTCTCAGGGAGTCTGCTGAATTTTGCAGGATCCCTTCCTTACATCGTTTGTCTTTTATGTGCTAAATTCACAACAGAAAAAAAAAAAAGACATTATTTAAATGTCTGCACTTCTGTCTGTCAAGACACAAGACTCAAAGGGGGACTGATTTCTCCTGTTTCAGGTCTTCAAAGGAGCCAGAAGAAAAGACGTAACGCGGGCGCTAGATTTCCTCAAGCTTTTTTCTCATGCCACCTAAAATCACTCACTATTTATTAAGTACAAATCCTGCTGTGTCCTTCTAAGAGTAGAGTCCAGGAGTGGGAGGGGAAAGAGCGTTTACAGATACGTGTTTTTCAGGACGGCGGATGCAGGCTGACCGCAGTCCGGCAGGCGGGGTGACATCGGCACGCCGCAGGTGACACGCACAGGTAGCCAGCTGACGGGCAACCGATCTGTCCGTCCCCTTTCGGGAAACACGGCCCACCCCGGCCCACCCTCTGGGTGTCTGGTGGTGGCCTTTTTAAGTCATTCACATTAGATCCTCTCTCTCTCTTTTAAAACAGCAAGACCAGCTGCGGTCAGTAATTGCCTGCGTTTGTTGCCGAGGTTTTTACAGAGCACATCAGTAGGGTAAACAAGTACACACACGGTCTTTCTCCAGCGGCCCCAACGGGGGAGCCCTCGGGGGGCGCACACGGCGCCCCTCCTGCGGGAAGCAGGAAGCAGAGGGGCTGGGACGGGCGGAGGACTGACCGACCAGGGCTCAGAGCCGACCTTTCCCTCCGCTCCATTTGAATATCTTAAGTACAGAGCAGCTGTGAGCAAAATAAAAACATGCCATGCGCCCAGGTGACATTTTGTAGCCAACAAGCAAATCACAACCCAGGAAGTGTTGTGCCGGATGCCAACAGCAGGCTGACAGTTTTCTCTGTAAAGAAAACATGACACTTTTCCAAATATCAGAGGAGGCGGCGGCTGCTCCTGGGACTCCTGTCCTGTCACGGCGCCGGAAGGTCGCGGGCTGGCTCCGTGATTTCTGTGGCTTCACGATGTGGCGGTGCAGGGTCTGTATGCTAAGTGCTACAGGCTAAGGGGAATCTTCCCCTTCATCTCGGAAGGAAGTGACAGCAGGACAAAGGTCCTGCCGTGACAGCAGCGACCTCTAAGTATAGAGGCTCTGCCCCGAGCGGCGGGAGGAAGCACCGCGGCGCTTGTTAGCGGGCTGCCGCGCTGTGTGGGAGGGCGGGCGAGGCAGCGCCGACCCCACCCCAGCCAGGTTCTCATCACACGCAAAGCAGCCTGGCTTCCGCATCAGCCCTGGGCCCCGAGGACCTGCCCCTCCGCGGGTGCCGGCGTGATCAGGCGCCCTCTCTGCCCCGCGTACTGTAGACGGCGGCAGGGTGGGGAGGGGCGGTGGTCCCACGGACCCCGCACTAGCACTCAAGGGGATGTGCTCTTTGGAAGCCTTCTCTTCCAAATGGCTCTGGGGTGTCTTCAAGCGCCGACGGCCATTCTGCCATTTCCAAAGGGTGCACACCAGGACAGAGCCTCCGCCGGCGTGTGTCGGTGGCACCGGCCGTGACCAGGGTGGCTATGCACACTGCGTGGGGAGCCAGCTCCCCTCCTAGGAGGGAGGGTGGCTATGCACACTGCGTGGGGAGCCAGCCCCCCTCCTAGGAGGACCGGGAGAAAGAGGAGGCAGTGCTCACAGGGACACGAGACTGAGGGCGGAGACTTGGGTGTGCCTCCCCGCCCGGTGAGGAGACTGGACTTTGCGCCCCAAGATGGGCAGCGGCCCTGTTTTCATCTGGTCTCAGCTGTGCCCTTGAGGTAGGGAAGTCTTCCCGCCAGTTCCTTTCAGGAGGGGGCTCCATTTTAATTCATAGAAAGGCAAAATGTGGTTTTTCCGTGTCAATGCATACTTCTTGGAGCTAAAGTAAACCAGGCGCTGCCCACATTGAGGAAGGAAAAAAAAAATAGAATTCATTCCCAGGCTTGAGAGCAGAGAGCGGATGGAAACCGACCTGCTCCCCACAACATCCCCCACCCCCCACCTGGTCCCAGGCCCTGCAGCCCTCCCCACGCCTTCCACGGCAGGTTATATGCTTCCTGCTGCCTCTTTTATAAGCAATAAGAATTTAATAACTGAGGGCAACTCTATAGCAATATTTATATGGGTCAAGTGGCTTAAAAGTATGCAATAAATGTAAAGTTATGAACCACATTGCCCCTTTTTAAATAATGCAATGAGCATGAGATATTATGTTTCATATTCTGGAAAAAGGTGTTTCGGGCTGAGCTCTTGGCGTGCAGCAGACATGAAAAGTTATACTGAGCCCATAACAAAGTCGCAGCCTGCTTAATACGGTGTATTATGTCACGCTCCCCGTCCTAATCTCGGCCGCAGCCAGGGGGCCCCAGATGGCACCCACAAAGCCTTTGCTTCCTCATTAGCAATCAGCCCCGTCTCCCGGTGCCGTGCCAGGGACTCTCAAACCAAGGCCAGTACCAGTGTGCCCTGCTCGAAGCCCAGGGGGGTCATCAGCGGCACGCACCTTCCCCGTGGGCTGTGGTGAGTCTGGTGTCTGCACCGTGCGGCAGCTCCCACCAGTCCCAGGGCCTTTGGGACACCAGGCGTGATGGCAGCAAGTGGTGAAGCTGAGGAGGAACGCCACCTGCCCTGACACCGCCTGGAGCCATGGGGGGAGGGCCGCTTCTTTGTCTGGAGGTTTTTCGGGGAGTCAGATTTTCTGAGGTCCTCTCTGCACATCCGAGTGCAGGGAGCTGCTTGAGGTCAAGTCCACGGCCGGTTTTCCATGAGAGAGGCAGAGGCGACTTTGCATGGGGCTCTTAGCTCTTTTTGGAGTTGGGATTCTTCCCTGGTGCAGCTGTTCGGGTGGGCATCGCCCAACTTATAGGAAGAACTGAAGGAGCCCAGACCGGTGGGTAAGGGACGTCATGAGCATTCACCCCTCTGCAGCTCAAGGGTCTGAGCTGTGGCTCCTGCTGCTTTGGCCCCCTCCTCAGTGCCTGTCCTGGGGGAGTAGTGAGCCCACCCCCGGTCTTCCTCCCTTCCCCCACCCACCCGCCAGAAGGGTCTGAAGCCGACCGATGTGCCCACACAAAGTCACGAGCTCAGCGTCCAAGTCATTCCCACCGGCCACGTCGTCACTCACTATCCTGGATTCTGGGGCCCAATGCTTGTCCCGGGCGTGGGGCGCCTCTGCTCTTTCCGCACACGAGCAACTTTGTCACCCTGGCTTCTCCGTAGCACAGGGAGGGAGGACAGCCAGGGGTCGAGGGTGGGGGAGCGTCCAGCAGGCCGGCCGATTTACTGTAGGGGCTTAACAACGTGGCCCCTGACGGATTTTTTTTTTTTTTTAAGTAGTTTGAAATGATTTCTGTTTGCTCTGAAACAACAGTTCTTCCCCAGACATATTTAAACAATAAGAGTTCGGAATACAGAATAAAATCTCGTGTTTAATTTTTAAAAAAAATCCCACATTTCCTTTCAGCGGGCAAAGGTAGGTGAGGCTGTATGCGGATTCAGAGCATCTGTCCTGGCGGAAGCTCCCTCTGGGCTACCCGGGCCGCTGCTGTCGGCGTGGCCCTGGGAGGGGCTGAGGGTGACACCGTGGCCACCCCGACCTGCCTCCCCAGTGTCTTGTATGTCCCCATGCCTGTGGCCTGGGGGGTGACAGGCAGCCCAGGAAACCAAGGTGGCTTTCGTGTGGCCCCCACCGTCACCCCGCGGCTGCCTTCATTCATGTATTTGTGCGTCCAATACTCAGGAAGTCAGTTACGAGCTGCACACATGCGAGTCTTTGAGGATAAAGAAATGGGTTATGGCCCCTGACCTCAACAAGTTCACAGTCTAGTGGGAGACTGAGGCACACGGGGCTATGTTGAGTACCTACTACGTGCCAAGTACAATCGCAAGCGTGGTGTCTACATTTATCACCTGGTGAGTGGGGCCCATCGTAAGCAGTGAGGGGCTTCGGAGCTCTTCTGACACCTGTGGCCCGTGGGCCCCCCTCATTAACTCGGGGTGGCACGGCCCTCCATTCCACACATATCGGGGAGACCCCCCACTCATGGTGTGGGTGGTCTGGGGGTGCGTGGCCCCGAGATTCTGGCTGATCGTGCAGCCACTGATCTTGCCCATCAGGCTGAGCCCCAGGGGTGTCCGTGCTCGCCCTCCTCGCTCGCTGCCGCTGTTGCTGCCGCCGCCGGAAGCTCCGGGACCTGAGAGCCCTTCTCCTTCCCAGTGTAACCCTTGCAGGAGGGGGAAGGGTCCCAGCACACGCTGTCCTCAGCGCGCACCCGCCGCTCCTCTCCAGCTGAATCCCAGACGTGTCCCCATGCAGCCGGTCTCCGTAAGGTGCTGGGGGAACGCCGGGGGCAGTAGCTTGGTCTCTCTGTGTCCCTGAATAGAGGGACCAGTCAGAAGCTTGCAAATTGCCCTGAATGGAGAGCGGCGAGGCTCTTGATACCGGTCAGCTGCCGCTTCCCCCTCCTCATCCGACGCTGTACATCTGCCAGTGGTGTTCCTTCGGCAGTTAGAAGCCAGCATCTGCCGAGCTCCGGGCGATCCCCAGTCTTCCCTTCTTCCTGCGGAGAAAGGGATGGAGTGCCACTTGACAAAGACGACGGAAAGGCCGCCACGCCAGCTCAGGGCGGGCAGCCGGTGTTGGGGGCCGGGTGCGGGGTGGCTGGCTGCCTCCCTTCATGCTGGCTTGAGTGTCGATCCGCTGGGGTCAGTGGGGGGGCATCTTTGTTGTGCTGGCCAGTGGGCGGGCCGAGCTTCGGCTGGGGGCCCGCGTCCCACAGCAGGTGATGGGCACACAGTGGGGCGCCCGGTGGACAGGCTGCCCCAGGAGGAGACTGCATCGTCTGGGCAACCTGGATCCTGAGAGGCTTGGGACAGAGGTGGTGGTGTGGTTTCCCCACCCTCAACCCAGGCCTGGCTCCAGGCAGCCGGGGGGCTGTGACGACCCTGTTCCCACACTTGGGACCTGCAGCAGGCTCCAGCCCTGGGTCCCGTGTGACCGACCGTGGGTTCCAACCCTGCATCCCGTGACTGCCACGCTGAACATGTCGCCTGCATTCGCGCGGACAGTTCTGATTTTGCTGAGAGACCCTTAACTTCTCTCGGAAGCATCGTTCTCCTAGGCTGGGCCTGGTGGGTTCTGGAACTTCAGCCAGACACCTCCCCTCAGGGGAGTGGGGGCCAGGCCTGGAGAGCTGCCCACCTCGCTGACTGTCCATCCAGGCCGAAAGTGGGCCAGAATGCGTGGGTTCGAGGCTCTCCGTTCAGGACTTCCCATGGCTGTCCAGGCGACGAGGACGTGGTAGCTGGTGAGGACTCTGGTGACGCGGCCGGTGACAGAGCCCGCAGGCCACACTGTACTCCTCTGCATCACCTCTCCTTCAGCGTAGGGCCCCCTCGGCCGGCCGGCCACCCGAGGGGTCCTCTCTGGACCGGCGGTGGACAGCACCTCAATGGGTGCACAGCAGGCGCCTGGGGCCCCGGGCGTCGTCCTTCCTCCCGGAGGCCTCACCCTTTTGTCAAGAGCGGGCCACGCAGGCTTGGGCCAGCGCACAATGGCCGTTCCGAGGGGCAGACACGTGCTCCGAAGCAGTTAGGGCCCCAACGCCTCACAAGTGCAGCTCCGGATGGTCTCTGCTCTCCTGGGACTCGCCACTCTTCCTTCTCTGAAATCCGCTGGCCTGAGGATTTCCGCGTGCGGCGCAGCAAGGGGCAACGAAGTGGGTTTGTCTCCCCCTCCCCCCAAAAGCGCTGGCTCTGGGCCGTGCAGGGGGGCCTTCCCGGGGCATCCGAGGGGGTGGCGCGCACAGCACCCCGGAGCCGGTTTCTCTCCGCGCTCTGCCGTTCCTCACCAAGCCAGCACGTGCTGGGCGCTGCACGCACTTGCTTACTGCCGCTGGCCCCTCTGGGCCTTGGTTACATCTCCTGAAGGATGGACAGCTCTCCCTGAGCGAGGACAGGAGATGGGACCGGAAGGCTGGGGGGCGCAGGGGGGGTGCTTTCTCTGGCACAAGATCTGCACGTACAACCAGAACCCGCCTGCGCAACATCTCAGCAGACCCTCCCTCGAGCCCATCCATCCAGCTCTTTCAACTTCCCGCTTTCATGCCGAGGGTTATCGCTCTGACACGAAGCAGACGCTCGAGAGAAACAGCGCGTCCGGCCCCTCGCACAGAACCCCGCGGATGTCACAGAAAGTTGAAAGTGAAACTTGAAGAAGGGAGGTGGTTCTGGTGAGGGTTTGTGCTCCGGAGCGATGGGGAGAGATTAACGAGCAAGAGTTAAGTTGCTTGTTTCGAGGAAATGGGGAGAGGACTGTATCCATCGGAACCCTGGCGGTGGGGCTGGGGGCCGGGGCCACGCCGCGCCGTTGCCGGCAAGAGGCCCCCGACTGCCTGAGAGGGGCAGTAGGTCCCCAAAGCTGACGTGGCCTTGGCCATGGAAGGTGGGAGGCTGAGGCTCGAAGGAGGATGAGTGGGGTGGTGTGGGGAGGACAGAGACCCAATCGTGGGAGGGAGGGGCGGGGGGCCACCTCGCCGTTCCGGGGCCAGAAGTACAGGCGAAATAAAAGCAGCCTTCTAAGGGGCAACAGTCTAATTCAGAGCCTGCTGATGGTGCACGCCAGTGATTGCTCGGCTTTGTCACTGTTTAGGGACAGTTTATCAAAGCAGCACGAGCAACTCAGAGCTTTCAAGATACACGGTCACGTTCCCAGAGCAGGGGTGCCGCGTGGCCAGGTTCCTCTGAGAGCCGAGCCTCGGAAGTGCCGGGTGGGCGCCGAGTAGGCCGGGGATGCAGCCGGAACCTTCCAAGCTGCTCCTCCTGTGACTTTATTTTTCTCGTCAAAACTGAAGCGTGATCATTAGTAACACGCTGACGGCCCCTGAATCTGTGCTGCTTCACAAGGTTCCTTCCCAGCCAATTTAGAACACACTCCCCAACACTTGCTCTTTACCTGATTTCGCAAAATGTCATTTTTGTCCGCAGGAACCTGTGAAACATTGAGAAGAGAGAGCGAAAGAAACTCAATTTACAGAGATGTCTTTCCACTTAACCAACAGCGACTCCACAGAGCAGGGCTGCAGGAGACTCGGGGCCCAAGACCCATGGGCACAGCCTCAAGGCCAGGGACCGGGGCCGGGAAACTGGGAGAAGGCTGCAGGGCCCATCCCATTCAGGGGTGTGCCCTGCACCCCCGGCTGGAGGCGACCACGGGGGTGCCTGGGAACCTTGGGGACCGAATTTAGCAAAAGCTTCTGCGGATGATTGGGCTGGGCTGCTCTGTCCCCTCTGATGCTGCGCAGGGGGAGAGAGAGCCCCACGGACCAGACAAGGCGTTTAAGCTTGTGAGTCGGTTGGTTCCGACGGGGGTGGTTGCATGTGCAAGCTGAAGGTGCGATCTGTCCGTCCCAGTGACATTGGATGGTGACACTGCACCGATGGCCTTTGGAGCCCACGGACAACGACAGTCTGGTCCTTAGCAAGCCCTCAGGGGGTGGAGGTGACCGCTCTGAGGCAGTCGCCCCGCCGGGGCTGCAGGGGCAACGGGCCTGCTGCCTGGGTGTCCTTCGGTCGGACGGTGGGAGCGCAAGTGGGAGAGCCCTCTGCTTCCCGGCAGGCGGGGACACGCACGGTGACACCCTCGTCCCAGCAGGAGGGACCCTCGTCAGCTGGGAGCGCGTAACCCCGGGGGAGGGCGCGCTCCTTCACCCTGTGTTTTGTTCCTTTCGGTTTTGAAGTCAGCCATTGGCCTCATTCACGGGCAACGTGCGTTTTGAAGGAGACAAAACAGTCTTTTTGGCGTAATGACAGGATTTGGAAGGTCCCCAAATAAAGAATGCACAGGCCCCTCATTACGTGGGCCCGCAAGTGCCAGCTGTCACTCTGCGCCCGGCCTGCCTTCTGAAAACTAACCTTCCTGTCACCTCCTCTTGTCTCCCTCGCTCGCCCTATTATGCAGCACCGGGCTGAGTCATTGTTTCAAGCAGGGGTGACATGGTAATAGCTTAATAATAGTATAATCTCACAAATAATAATATGCTGTCACCCCGTCTGAAGCGCGGTGTTTACAGGCGACGTGGTAATGTATGATGACAGTAATTTGAATAAAAATGAATTTACTGCTCTTGTCTCATTTGCAGTAAATTTTCACATCTTTCATGCACAGCCGCTGCTCTCTGACCTCGCTCGTCACTGCGTTGGCGGCGGGAGGCTTTAAAGCGAGAGGCGGGCACCAGAAGCCGAAGCCTGCAGCTAAGAGCAGACTTCCAGACGGAGCTCGCGTGGCAACTTCTGGAAAAATCTCCCTCCCCTTCTTTGCCAGGACGAGGTGCCGGTGGAGGGGCTGCCTCGCTCACAGAAACGGGAGGTGCCGACTGGGGGCGGCCAGGGGCTGGGGTGCCTGCCAGTGCATGGAGTCACTCGGGGGGAGCTGTGGGCCGTGTGGAGGGACCCTTGGTGCCACCTTGGACCGGGCCGCTTTCGGGGGAAGGGCCGGGGACAGCTCCAGCACCGTGCCCCTCCTGGATCTCCACTTCTCTGGCTGCTCCGGCCTCACTTACGCAGCTCGGGGTGCTGTCCTCGGCCCGCAGGACTCCGAGAGGGCGAGCCAGCCAGTCAGCGGGAAAAGGCACACGCAAGCCTGCGGGCTCCCCGGCTGCAGGCCCCCCGGCTGCGGGCCCCCCGAGGCCGTTTGCAAAGATTCTCAGGGGAGGTCCCTGGGTGTTCCTGGATTGCCACCTCCCCGGTGGAGAAAAATTAGCCTGGGAACAATCGCTCTCAAGCGGAGTTGCAGGTAGATTATGTCGGGTGTGGGGAGAAGAAAGCTCTGACACCCGGCTGACACGCTGGCACCGGATAGGATTTGATGGAACGAGGACAACAAATTGGAATTTGCTGGGACTTAAATAGTGACAAGGAGCTGTTTCCAAAAATGGCCCAAGCTTCAGGCACGTGCAGTGGAGGGCCCGGCCGAGGAGAAAGCAGGCTGGGGTCGAACCTGGGTGGGGGGGATGTCCCCAGGTGGGGGCTGCACCGCTTCCTGGAAACGGGGGACACACAGGTGCTGCCCCCCAGGGAAGGCAGATGGCTGTGCTTCTGGGCACATCGGAGGCCCAGGCAGTGAGACCGGACCTGCACGCTCGGAGCAGATGTCAGAGGTCCGGGCCCCGCGAGGGGCAGCGTCGGGGGCAAGACGGAAGCCCCTTTGTGAGTTCTGGGTTCGCATTCTGCCCGAAGCCTCGGTGCCAGGTGAGACCTTCAGAACCTGCTAGCAGAACAGTCGAGGAATTTCTTGGTAACGGTGTGGAAAGAAGCCAATTTCTTGCGCTGAAACTGAGTGAGTGGAGAGTATTAATAAATTAACCTTAAAGGAGATTAGAAGCTTTTCAAAAAACCGCCTGGGCATGGAGCTTGGCCCTCCCTTGCCTGGGGCGTCAGCAAGACCAGGTGACCAACAGCCTGGGTTTTCCCCAGAGTGGTCTCCTGGAAGAGCCTCCCCGCCACCCCCGCCAGCCCCCACGCCCAAATCATACTGCCTCTTCAAGAACAAGCGATGCGACTGACGCTCAGGTGCACAGGAACGTGATGTATCATCGCGCAGACAGCGCACTGCGCAGGCGCGAGCCGTCCTGCATGGCAATGGCGGACGTGCCCGTACCCAGGGGACCGCCTGGGACAAACTTTCACCGCGAGGGGTGTTGAGCATGAGACAGCACGTCACTTCGTCACAAGCACCCAGGGCTTCGACGTTACTAGCAGTTTGCAGCTCACTGTCTGTTCCCCCAGGAAATTTCGTACACATGCTGATCTTTTCCCTGCTGTAATTAGAGTCACTTGGTCATCATGTAAGTACCCACTTAAAAAGGAGAGAAAAGGTAAAATATTTGGTTAAGGGCGTTGCTGGTCTCCTGATCGCAGAGGCGAAGCGTGAGCTCCTGTCATCAAATCTTGTAGAAAAAAAAATCACTCGTGTTTTTTTTCACTCACCGATGAGTATCTTGTTATTTTTCTCTAGTTTTTAAAGGTTGGATTTAAAAATGCAATTTTTAAACACGCAGTATGAATTCAATCATTTTCTGTCAAAGGTTGTGTTTTTTTTTCCTTCCTAACAAATATTAGAATTTTCCCACATCATTAACTCCTTGTAAACATTGCCTTTGGTGGCTTCATATCACTCCACTGAGTAGATATTCAAAATTTATGAATCCATTCCCCTATGGTTAAACAGTTAGGCTGATTCCAAAGTTTTGCTTTTATAAATAACTGCAATGAATAAATTTGGACATAAACGTTTTTCTAAATTTTAAATTATTTCCATAGGACAGATTCCCAGAAATGGAATTGTTAGGTCAGAGGGAAAAAATACATTGTAGTAAGTCTGCAGAGACACAGAGCCAAGACGCTGCTGAAAAAGGACCGCCCCCCAGCCTTGCAGGAATATGACCCAATATCCTCTTGTAGCTGAAATGTTTGTTTTTCCTCGCCCTCTGCGCCCTGGTAGTTGGAAATGTTTCTTTGTCACCGCCACACCTTTCCGAGAGGTTAGCTAACGGTTTATTTTCATCATGTAGTCGGCAAAGAACTTCACGCTGCTGTATTTTCTTAACTTTCTATTTTAAAACAAATTCCCAGCCCGGAAAGGTTGTGAGCGCAGCACCGAGAACTCCCTCGTACCCTCTCCTCCCAGTCAAGTGTCTGCTTGAACGGGGTCCTCGGGGACCCGGTGGGCTGGGCGCCCCCCACCCCCCTGCCTCCTGGGGGGGTCAGGCCTGCCTGCCCAGGCTCCCCGAACGGTGCCTCCACCTCTGACCTTCCTGACCTTGACAGACATCCGGCAGAGCAGCCTCCAGCGTGTGTCTCTTCGGTGGGCTCCCGAGCCTGGACGGGTGCCGGAGAGCGGAGGCCGGAGACCACGCAGAGCATGCTCGCTCCTCGCCCTGATTCACCGACTCAGCCTCCGCACGTGCTTCTGGCCCCCGTGAGCGTTCCTGCTCCCCAGATGCAGGCTTCTGCCTGCGCGGTCGTTCCCACGTCCATCAGTCCGCAGTCGGACGTTGGGACCCGTTTTCCTCCCTGTTTCTTCGCTCGCTCGCTCGCTCGATGGCAGCGCGGTTTCGCCGGCCCCTCTTTCATCCCGTGAGTGAGAATCCACGTCCTTACTTATTTTGCTGATCAAGTTGCCTGAGGTTTGAACCCTCAGAAGGGGCTCCTTTGACCTTTAGGCACACCTTCCCCGCTTTTCGAGTTCTTCTCTATTTCCTGACACCCGCGACGTTCCGGGAAAACCGTGGTTCTTCCCCAGCCCAGCCCTGGAATCAGCCATTTCTTCAGAAGCCCGGGGCCCTCTGAGCAGAGGGCGGTGTTTAGAAACCAAGATCTGGCAGCAGGTGCGCCCAGTGTCCCTGCGGCTCTGCCACGTGGGCCCTCTCAGGGGGCGGAGCTGGAAACAGGCCGGTTTGAACGCGCAGGCGCAACATCGCGCGTGCATCTGCTTGTGCGCCGCCCTGTGAGAACTGCATCTTCATGCAGGCACCGCCCATTCCAGTCCAGCCTTGGGTTCCACGCCCAGTCCCCCTTTTATCAGCGCGCGCACGCCTTTCAGACCATGGAAAGTCGGCTCCTGTTACTCTCCTTTGCTCCGCCCTCTCCCCTGCCGGTGAATTCTGCACCTGCAAGGCTGCCACCCTACCTGGCTTCCCTCCCCGATGGCCCTCCGGCTGGCACCGGGCCGCCCCCTCCCTCCCGCCTCACCTGGGGTGCTGCCCCCTCTCCCACCAGCCCAGCCCTGCTACCTGCTGCTCCAGGAGTCAGGAGGCGGCTCGCGCTGGCGCCCTTCCAGCGGAGGACTCAAGTCCACTCCGCCTCCCTCCTCCCCCGCAGCCCCGCCCCCACCCCCACGTGGAGGGATTGGCCGAAGGGTGCGGGCCTCCCAGGACTCTGCCCTGCAAGGCCCGTGCGCTTGCGGAGACTCGCCTGCCAAGATAATGATGACTGACGTCTTGACGCAGCCCTCTTGAGTTGGGGGCCTTCTGGGCACCCTCCAAATCACAGGATGTGGGGGACAAAGCAGAAGACTGGGTGGCCCAGGGACCCTGGGGTTGCCACCTGTTACGGACTAAATCATGTCCCCTAAATTCACCTGTTGAGGCCCTAAGCTCCGGTTGGTCCCTCAGAGTGTGACCGCCTGGGAGGCAGGGCCTTCTCAGAGCAGGAAGCATGAAGCTGTGAGGTGTGCCAAATGCAACGTGACTGCTGTCCTTGTAAGAGGGGGTGTTGGGACCCAGGCAGGCACAGGAGGGGACCTTCTACAGGCCAAGGGGAGAGGCCTCAGGAAAACCCACACCGGCCCCACCTGGATCCTGGGCTTCTGGCCCCGGAACTGAGGAAATACAGGGCCATCGTGTCAGCCGCTCCGTCTACGGCACTTCGTTAAGGCAGCTGCTGGGAGTGAACAGGTCTACCACCCAACCGCTGTGTGCCCTTGGGCAACTCGCTGTACATCTCTGAGACTCAGAGATGCTGTGTGTGCACGAGGAGGTGCTTCGGGTCCTCTGGCTGCCATACCTTCTGCCCCCCCCGTATCATGTGACCACATTCGTCATAGTAACCCCAGGAGACTGCTCCAGTCACAGCCAGGAGGGCAAAGGAGCCACGTGACCCCACCGGCTGGACCAGCCGGGCACCGTCTGCCTCCCTGAGTTCGGCTGCTCAGCGACTACGTGGGTGGTGGGCGAGTGCCGCTACCCCTGCCTCGGAGCATGTATCTGTTGGCTGATTTCTGCACCGCGAGTTCCGAAGCCCTGATAGTTTCACCATGACTACCCCCCATTCTGTGTCTCTTTTGAGCTAGTGCTGCTGAAGAGCACGCTATGGTGTGACAGGCGTGTTTGACAGGCGTGCTTCACACGGCGGACACATCAGCACAGCATGCCATACGGGGGCGCGGTCTCGGCGGCGTGGGGTGACTGGGTATTTCGGGGGCTAGTTAGCGCTCACGCTAATCCCCTTGTTCTCTGAAGGAAGTAGACACTGAGCAGGGACCATCTGGTAGTGCGTTCTGTACCTCTTAATTATAATGTTTTGAATGGCACCTAAATAAATTTCATTTACAAGCACACGAGTGCTTGTCAAAACTCTGCTGATAATTTTATTATTGTAATATACTTTCTTCCTTAATTATTTAGTTCCAGTGAAATCAGGAATATTAATTTTTATGGAAATTACCTGCACGGACAAAGCTCAACCACAAGCCTGTTTTCATTTATGGATAAATATTTAGAAATGCGTTTTCACGTGCCCACCCAGAGCCGGTCGCAATGGATTCCTGTGGGCCGTGCAAGATGTCTGCTTATCTCGACTCTTTCACTGGAGAGCAGGGTGGGGTCGAGCGTTTCAGGAGGACCTGGGAGCCTGCCAGACCGCCTTTGGGGGCACGGCCTTGCTTCTCTGCTCTGTTGTCACAGGCAGCCCCCGGAATCAGCTCGCCCGCTCAGTCCAGCCCCCGAGTCGTCTGCCCTAGTGACCTCGGGTTTTCCCTCCAGCGCCTCTGCGGGCTGGAATAGCTGCCAGCATAGACTCGCACCCAGCGCTGTGTGTTCCCGTGGCTGCACGGCAGGCAGCAGGCCAGGAGGCCGTGTTACACGTGGGCTTGTGGGGTGGCTACTCCGTGTCTGTCGGTGGTTCCGTGGTTTCCCTCCCCTATCGGCTCCTCACTGCTGACCACGGCTGTGCGTTAGTTCTGTGGGGTCATTAGCAGACGGAGCGCTGCTTGGCCCAGGACACAAGTAAAATGCCACGGGATTAATGCCACTGCCGTCCCCACTGAGGAGGCCCACGCAGCCTGGAACGGCAGCTGCAGCTCCCACACTGTGGTGCCTGAGCCCAAGGAAGTGCAGAGCGTATGCCGGTGCTTGGTGACTCAGCCCCGGTGGCCGTTTTGCCACAGGAGCCTGATGGAGTGGAGTTCGTAGGTGTGCAAAGTAGAGAGGTCTTTAGGGCCCCACTGGAAACCAGAGCTGAGAACACGTGTGGGTGCACTGTGCGTGTGCACACACACACATGCACGCACACACGTGCTCACACACACGAAGCTCTGGCCCCTGGCGGGCACCACTAGGGAAAGTCTTAGAGCCTGCAGTCGCCCTCTCTCTCCTCTCAGGCTTTTACCTGCATGGTTCTGGGTCCCTGTGCACCTGGGGGCCGCTCGAGGGTGCAAAGGGGCTCGAGGGGAGCAGCCCAGAGGCAGTGGCTGTGGCTGAAGGATGAGAAGGAAACTCAGGAGTCGGTGCTGCAGGCCAGACCTTGCCCATCCCCCGGCAATGTGGAAGCAGGGCCATCTTCCCGGGCTGCTGGGGGGAGGCCACCTGCCACCGCCTGGCATCTCCAGTGCAGGCAGCTTCCAGGGCAGTGGCCCCCATGGAGCTACTGGGGCTGTCGGAGGAGGTGCAGCTCATGGGCCCCTGGATGCAGGCGGCCACAGGGAGCCAGGGACCCCAACCGCCCAGTGGCTCTGGGCTTCCCCGAGAGCTGCAGGCGGTGTCCCCAGGGACCACTGGCCTGACGTGGCAAAGCCAATCGGAGCCGCTGCCTCTGCAGCTGAGGCTCACCCAGCACCTCAGAGATTAAAGGCGAATTCCTATTTTAAAAATAAAACCACGCTGCGTTTTGCACCTTTTGACACTTATTAACTTAGGTCATTAAAAAGGAGGCTAATTAAAAATGAAGTAAAACAAAAGAGTCACTTGTCTAGCGTGAAGCCTGCTCTTCTTGCGTCCCCAGCCCCTGGGACAGGGACCCCTCTCCCCGCCCTGCCCGCGGAGCTCAGCTCTGCTCAGGCTGGGGGCTGCCTCATTACGCACCTCATAAAGGAGAGCAGTCGTTGTCCCCAAATTAGCCAAGGCTGGAATTTACATCCCCTGGAAATCTGGGTTCCCTCATCGTCCTTGGAGACTTTCACCAGCTGCAATTAAAGCAAGCGAAGTTCAGTAAATGCCCGGGACTTCATTAAGGCGTTTCTGAGCACGCTCCGTCCCACCAAGGGACACTTTATAGTCGCGGGTGAGGGTGGCTCCGTCCTGCAGCTACGGTCCTGGCTGCCAAAGGGCTGAAGGGGCCTGCTGGTATTTCCGGGTAGACGCCTCAAAACTTCAAATTGAAAAGGGGGCTGTGTGTGAGCGGTTCCTTTCCTCCGGGTCAGGATGATTTTGCCGAGGGACCACAGCCCCGGTGCCTTCTGATCCAGCCTTGGCTCTAAGGGATTTTCTAGAGACAGGCAGGGTGGCATTTCTGGGGACCCTTGGACATCCTGGCAGCCTCCGCATTTGCTCTCCTGTCAGTAACTGGGCTGCTGGTGGTCCCTGTGGCCTTGCAGGCGGAGGCTGGCCCTGTGTGCGCCCCCAGCCCTGAGCAGACAAGGGCGGCTTAGCCCTAGCCCATCTACCGCGTGCCTGGCATCTTTTTAGCAAGCGCTGTCTGGTTTTGGGAGGGTTCCAGCACCTGGCAGGCTGATCCCCACTCCTCAGTTTGGAGGTGAGTCTGATTGTCGTTCGGAGGTTCTAGGGAAGCCGCCTGCTGGCCCAGAGAGGAGACCATGCTTGGCCCTTCTCCAGGTGTGCCCGGGATCTAGGAGGGGCAGGAGGGCTGGGGGGATCACAGACAGGGGCTCCCTGGGATGTTCACTATTCAGGCTCCATCATGAAACCCGCCGCGGTGTGCGTCGTTACATCAAAAACAAACCAGCGGCAACCTGGCAGCGCCAGGGAGTGACCCTGAGGGAGGGGAGCAGCATAGCACCCCCCGGACCTGGCCGGGGACTGTGGCCCAGCCTCCCAGGCCCTGGAGGAGCAGGACCGGGCAGCCAAACCGCCCCCAGCTCGCCGGCCCCACACCCCCAGAGCACGGTGGGCTTTGGATGCAGAAGCTAACATTGGCGGCGAGCAAAGCAACTGTTGCTGGTGACTTTTATTTTGAGCTGGAATCTGGCTGCCGCCACCCTATCCTGCAGGATGCCGCCACTTCCAACAACTCGCTTTTGGGTTCAGGAATATAATGAACACATCAGGGCAGGCTCGGTGCTGCTGGGGGCGTGTTTATGATGCTGTCGCTTCCCAGACGGCGCAGACCCATCCAGGGGCCCGGCATCCACGACTTCTTGGCCAGGGCAGGCCGTGGAAGCAGCAGCACTTTGTAGCTGTTGGCGAATATTCATGTCGACGGAATATACTAATAAATATAATAATAGTTGTCTCGCTGCTGGAGTGCTCGGGGGCAGGGACTGCCAGGGAACCACGGCCGGGAGAAGGCCGCTCCTCGCCCATCCTTGCGGGCGCGGAGGCCGGGTCTCCGCCGGCTCTGCCTGCGCGTTCTCTCCGAGGCCATCAACACGCAGCAATGAAATCTTCCTCGCAGAGACCCCAGTCCGCCTCGGTCCCCTTCGGCTGCCAGGATGACGCTGCCTCTTACAGGTGGCTGAGACTGTGCGGCAGGCCCCTGAAGCCTCAAGTCACAGCCATCATCTTCAACTCCCAAATTGTCCTGGAAGGGGAATGGCGTCGGATTTGTCTTCGGCTGTTTGGCCAAACTGGGGCACAGATGGGATAATGACTTTTACAAACAGCATTTTGATGAGAGGAGGGGAGAAGGAATGATATGTAAAATGCACAAAGGCTGCATAAACACACGGATGCCTGCAGCTGGAACAAACTAAAAAGATGTTTAATAATTTAGAACCAAGCAGGCAGGGCGTGTGCAGCTGTTGTGTGCAAGGGACCATGAAAGTCTCCATTTGACAGCTGGCCCCATCTTTCCCCAGTTGCTACGTGGAGGAGAGAATGCAGATCTGGGATTAGCCAATCCCCGCTCCCCTAGCCCATCTGCCACCAAGAGCCCCAGCTCTGCCTCCTCTCTCCCAGGCAGCGCGGAGAGGCGGCCAGCCTTCTCGAGCATATGCACGCGGCGCTATTAGCCTAGCCGTCAGGCCTCCGCTCCCAGGATCTGTTGACGACGCCAGTGCACGCCGCTGCTGTCGTTTTTTGCTGGAGGGCACACTTTGCATTTCACACATTTGCAGAAATACAAAATGCTGTTGGATGCGAACAATTCAGGGCCTAATTGGCTGAATTACTTCAATGTTACCTTGTGTCCCCCACCTGATTAACATAGCTCAGCTGGGGACGGAGGAGAGAGAGGGATTTGGAGGGCAGGTGAAGCTGTGTTTGCCCAGGAAAGCGAGATCCTTAGCGAGGTCCCAGCTGAGCGCGGCCCGTGCCAAGTGGAGAGCCGAGCGCGGGAGGGGCCGGGCGGGCTGCATTCTTCCACAGGCAGCCCGGTGGAGGCGGCTCCGCGGAGAGACAAAAATATTTCGGAGCACAGAGGAGGCAGGCTGTCGGGGAGGAGCGGGGGACAGTGCCCCTTCTGTGAGACGTCCAGGTTGTGTTCCTGCACGGTGCTCCGGGTGGGCACGGCACCAGGCAGCCGGCGGGCCTGCCGGCACCCGTGCCAGGAGCTGGATGCCGCCACAAAGGCCGTGCCCACGCTCCACGCCCCCCGCCATGTTGAATACTCTTACTTCAATTTAAAAACAGTATTTTCTTCCAAATTTGTTTGGCTTATTTAAAAATGGCAGACGCTGCTAATCCCAACCCCACGTTGATATCAGAGTGGCAGAAGCCACAGAGGAGCTAATGATCATTATTAGAGAATATTCTGCAATTGCATCCTATTATTATTAATGAGGCAGATTTGCATTTTTTGTATTTAAAAGAACTTGGGGAGCTTGGGAAGGATGCGCATGCGATGAAACCGAAATAGATTATTTCTTCCCAAAGACAAACTCCGCAGTGAATAATGGTGCTTGTGTTCTTTTCAGTCAGTTTCCCTGCCTCGTGGCCTTTTCCACCCGAGCCCTGCCAGTGGGGCTGCCCACTCGGTGTCCATTTTCCAGGACACAGGTCCTTCGGGAACGGACGAAGGCCGTTTTCCATCCCGTATTCTAAGTCGTTTTCCACTTAACGTGGTCATTCCAGACACAGTCCTATCTTCATTCTAAGCTGTGGCTGCCTGGGTGGGCAGAGCCCACTTAGTTTCTCCTGCAAGTGACCTTGGCCTTGTGGCCTCCTGGGCCGTTTCCCGGGCACACACCGGCCTGGCCCCCGCCCGACAGCCTTTGAGTAGCTGCTGGCTTGTGAGCCATTAGCCAGAAGTCTCGATAAGCCGCGTGAATTTGTCACCTGCAGAGGACCTGGCAACGACCCCTGACCCACGCTCGGATGCCTTAGTCAGTCTTTACAGAGGAGGGGTTCCTTCCCCCCGGCTTTCGGGCTCAGATGGCCCGGAACGGAGCAGAGCGCCACCCCCAAGAGCAGCCTGGCCCTGAGAGGGAGCACGCACCCAGCCGGAAGAGGCAGCTTCCTAGAGGCGGAGGTGCCCGGGGTCCCCTTCAGAACGTGGGTGCGCAGGGGAGACGGGCCCGATTCCCCTCTGCACCCCCCAGGGACCGGGAGTTGACGGAGCCGTGGGGCCCAGGGAGGGTGTCGGAGACGCAAGTCCCCTCCCATGTCTGCACCGGACGTGCTGGGGCCGTGAAGAGCACGCACTGGCCTACTGACGGGGTGACGGACTCACAGGACCTGTGCAAACAAGGGTCCCCGGGCAGGGGTGGGCTGGCTCCGCTGCAATGAGCAGCGAGAACCCCCGGGGAGGTGGGCACCGGGCTCCGTCCTCTCCGGGGTGCACGGTGTCTCTTCTGGAAGGCTCTCGTCCCGATTTGGCGTTCATTCTGCTACAGTCTCTGTCTCCACCTCACCCCCTGGCCACGTCCACCTGGAACCAAGTCTCGCCGTTTTGGTGTCAAACCGTGTTTTCGTGTCATCAGAGACCCGCATGGCGGGCAGTTCCAGGAGTGGCTGGGGCCTTGGGTGCCCCCTCTCTGGGTGGAGTGGGGCGGGAGTCACATTCTGGTCAGAGCCGGGCTACTCTGGGTGATTCTCTTGCCTGACTTTGGGAAGCCTGGCACTAGTGACCCATAGGAGCCTGCGCCCCGGCGGGGGGGAATCCTCCACGGCAGCTGTGAGCATCCTGTGGGCCGCCCCTAAATCTTTGCGGGTGGGTGGTGAATGCAGAGGTCCCATCCTGGGACCCTTTTCCGAGTCATACAAGCGTCTTTCCTGGAAGAGTGCTACCCCCACCCCTACCCTGTGCCTGCGTCCAGCGGCCTCTTCCTGGATTTGCAATTCAGTTCCCGGAGCAAGAGCTGAAGTTTCAGCACAGACAAAATCAAGGGGCTCTGAAGTGAAGGGCGGGGGGTACGTCCTTAACGCATCCCCGACTTGCTGCCCGCCGCAGCCTGCTCCTCCCGAGATAAGCGCACACCAAAGGGGTGTTCACGGTCGGGCGGGGTGGCGGGGGCACGGACGAAGTGCAGGCTGCAGGGGCCACCAAGAGGGGGCCCTTGCCCCTTCCTGGGCTCCCACACCCCAGACTAGCAGCTACCATTGTGGGAAGAACTGGTCTGGCCCTGCCTTCATTCTATGAAAATGCCATGGAGTTATTTAAAAAAACAAAAACTAAACAACAACAACAACAACAACAGACACAAAGAAGTTCCAAAGAGAAGTTCAAGGGCACAGAAGGAGAGAGAACGGGACCAATGCTTTGTATTTGTCAGACGAGCAGGAAAAGTAACACGAAGTGGAAGCCCCAGCACCAATCCAGTCGGACAGGTTCACGGGCAGGTGCTCCCTCAGCCTCTCACGCTTTCGTTCGCGCGCTCTCATCCCACGGCTCCCACGCGCACACGGTATGCACACATTTGTTTGCACACGTACAATGGCGACTAGTGGGTGCACAGCGCTTCTCTGGGTTTTCTCAGTCAGCGGGTGTGATGTCTGGGGGCCGACAGGGCTCATTCCCCCCATCTGTCACTTTCACGTGTGAACAAGGCCTGCGTGTCCCGGCGAGTGCTGGGCTGTGCGGGGTCGTGGTGACACCTTCAGTTTTGTTTTGAAAAGTCCCACGTATTTCACTCCCACAGTGACCTTTCCTTTGACCCTGCTAATGGCTTCAAACATGCCATCCGGCTCCCTAAATGTGACCCTCGGCAGAGGCTCTTGGGAAGGCCAAGGGGTGGGCACACACACCCTCCCTCAAGCTGGGCGGATGCGGGCTGGTCAGCACCAAGTCAGAACCACATGTGGGAGGACACGGAGTCCCTGCCGCCCCCTCTGCCCCCTCCCGCACCGGGTGAGGAGAAGCCTGCTCCGCAGCCCCAGGAGTGGGTGCGGCTCCTCAGCGCCCCTCCCTTCCCACACCGGGTGCTGGCTTTGGGATGGGTCAGGACGGCTGCACCAGGCGTGGGGGCTGGGGCACGGGCTGGGTGGCTGCAGGGGAGGAATGGGCAGGGGTCTGGGCACTTCCTTGTCTGCTTTTGCGGTGTCTGTGCCAATCGGTCCCTTTCCCAGGCCTGGTGACATTCCCCACCTGTCCCCTCCCTACTCCTTTGCCTCCTGGGCCTCCAGGTCAGGTTTCTCTTTGCCTCCTTCCCGGTTATTGTCACGACAGCGAAACTGGGAGCCCTGCTGGAGCAGGAGCGGTGTCTACCCACGGAGAGCTCTTTGAGGTTGTCACTGGGATCGCCATCTGCCACCCCAAACGGGCAGGGAGTGGGGGCTGGGAGGGGCAGTGCCCCTGCGGGGGGTGCCTGCTCACGGTCCCTGCAGCTGCCACGGCCCGCCGGCGCTCCCCCCTCCCCGGCCCTCGGCAAGCAGGAAGAAGCCCTGTGGTCAGAGGGAGCTGTCACCGGGAGCAGAGGAAGGGCCAGGGCAGCTGCACGGCCAGCTCCTGGCTTCTGGGCTGTCCGGTGCCCTGGGGCTCTGGGGTCCCATAGGCCCTGCTGGGACTGAATGCTGGAGCAGGCAAACAGGTATTTTAGGCTGGAGCGCGAGAGAGATGGAGGAGAAAAGAGACATTTTCCGAGGAAGTGTGAGACGGGGGCTGGGGAATTAATGAGGTGGAGACCCTGGAAGGCGGTTCCAGATGGCTGGAGAGGCTGCTGTGCCGCGGGGGTGGGAGGAGGTGGAGCGGGGCAGCGGCAGGGACCGGGGCCTGGCAGGGCTCCTCTGTGGCCAGAGAGAGGCGGCCTGCGGGTCCCTGGGGAGGGGGTGCGGAGCTCAGGAAGCTGGGACATCGCGGCCAGGGAGCTGCGTGGGCCCGGGTTTACCATGCTTCAGCCCAGAGGGAAGACCCCACAGCCCAGCCATGCACACGCCCCACAGACTTGGGCACAGGGTGGTGCATGGGGGCTGCCGTGCACTTGAAGTTTCGGGAATGGCTGCAGGTCTAACAAGAACCTGACATTTACCCTGGCTTCCTCCAGCCTCGAAGTCACCGCTGGGCCTGCAGGCCCGCTACCCTCTGGACCCTGTCACGAAGGGGACAATGTTGCTGTTCGTTTGGGTCACTTTCTCCCTGTCTGGGCTCACATACACAATGTGAAAAGGCAAACAGTCGTGACAAAGCAGGACGGTGTCCCTCTGAGCCCACCTGCCTCGGTGGGTGGCAAGAGGGGACCTCCAGAGGCCCCTCCACACACAGGGAGCCCACGGCCTTCTGGTCCCTGTGCCGCTGTGTCCCCGTTGTTCCCTGGCACCCCGAAGTTCAGTCGCCTGCCCTCGGGGGGAAACGTTTTCCAGACCAGGGCAGCGGGTGTTTTGTAAAGACTGCGGGACCGAAGCCCCTGCCCCGCAGCATGTACCCCACAACCTTCCCGCTCACAGATCCCGAGGGGCATGGACGGTGCCTGTGAAACGGGGCAGCTTCTGTGGACTCATCTTCCTCCGGTATTTTAATTGTTTGTGGATGCTAATCATTTTCTCAACAATAGGGATCCCCCCGGTCTTCACAAATCTCCACAAAGTACATGAAGAGAAGCCGGCATGAGAGAAGCAGTTCACGGTGCAGCTATCCAAGGGAGCTGAGTGATGAATTTTTTTCTTGTGCTGCAGAAGATTAAAAAAAAGGAAGGGGGAAAAAAAGAGAGAAGAGACAGACCTCTAAATTTTCACAACGAGTTTCTTCCTCCTGTGCACTGTTTACTTATAAATGAAATAACATGGTTTCGAGTCGATGTGTATTTATATACTCTATGTAAATATATTTTATATGCATGTGTGCAAATACATATAAAGACTGAGAGAATGAGCTGGTGCTAGGGGTGTGTTAAAAAAATTCCCCAATGCTTCCTGCATGTCATATATATAACAGTTACATTTTTTTCCCAGGGTTTGGAGGGGGGAATATGCGCGAGAGAAAATGAAATCCAGATTTGTAATTCCTAACAGGAGAAATGTGATCCTTTTCAATGTTTAAGTAATATTTCCTGTAAAGCCTAGGAGGCCATCTGCAAAGCCGTTTCCAGACACATCCTGAAGCGGCAAGGGCGAGGCAAGGAGACGGCCGGCCGGCGGAGGCTTCGGGGAGCCGGCATTGACGCTGGCCGCCGGCCTCAGCCCCGGCCCGGCCCGCAACCGTTTAATTTACCGCCGCGTCACCGACGGGGAGGGGGTCCTGGGGAGCGGGCACGCACACCAAGTCGGTTGTGGAAGGGCACGCTCATTAGCTACTCTGCTCAGCGGAGGGACCCGTGAGAGGTGACTCGGGTGCATAGGTTCGCGCTTCACCCTTCAGGGGCTCTGGACCGAGACCCCGAAACCACAGGACCAAGGGAAGCCGTTTGGCTGGAGGAGGCAGATTCGGAACCTTTCCGGCGGTCTGAGCCGTCGTCAAACCATGTTTTATTGTCAGTCTCCCGGGCCACCTCATGCTCTCGTGTCCGTGGGAGGAGGCGGCCCTGGTCCGATCATCCCTTTCCGAAAGCTCCAGTTTTTCCAAAATCTCATGGTGTCTGAATAGTCAGAAAACACTCACCTCTTCTGTAGGAATTTCTGTTTAGTTTCGATTATTTTTCAGGGTATGAATCTCTTTATCCTGCATCCAGTTCTAGTTTCGACGCCAGCATTGATTGATTCCTTTCCTAGAGAGTTAAATTTTCATGCCGGTGTTGAATGGCTTTAAGGGGGTGTTGGACTCTGCAGGCCATTTCAATGCCTAAGTTTTGTGTTTTGTTTTGTTTTTTTTTTCTTCCAAGGTCTTGTGTAAACTTTTGCCAGGCTTGACAGGGCACCAGCCAGCAGTGGGCTGCGATTCATTTTTTAATGAACAGTGGGATGTGGCTTGGGTGGCACGTTTACATTTTTACAGTAGAACCCGAGACACAAGTGCTGTTGCAGACACCGTCCTGTGTGGGTGGAGAAACAGGAACAGAAGTCTCCGATCCTCTGTCGGGCTCCCGAATTGACAATGGCCGCGTAAATGGCGGGGTTTTTTCTTAAAACGCTTTTCTTCCAGAGAGCACAGGGCTCTTTCCCTGGGTCAGCCGCCTTCCCTTGCTTACGCATTTTTCCGTTTGCCTCTCGCCCCTCCTCTGGCCTCTGCGCTGGAATTTGGGTCCGCTTCCCCCTCTGCTCCCACAGTCTGCGGGACCGCGAGTCACCAGGCCCAAGGTAAGCGCAGCTTCTCGCCAGCTCCTGCCAGGACCACGGACGCACATGTCCTGCCGTGGAGTCTCCTCTGCACCCCTCACACCGGTGGACCCAGCGAGGGTCATGGGCCACCACCACGGTTTGGAGCGGCCACCGTGTCGTATTGTGACTTCTGCCCAGGACGCATGTTTAATGGCTGGGAAGTGTGAAAATCTGAAGGCTTGGCACTGATAGGAACTCGGTGCAAATTTACCGGCAGGCTTGCCACACAGACAGCTGTCCCGTGCTTTCTCGCGGTAAAAAGAGTGACACTTTGCTGCTCCGAGAGGTGCCCTTGGGCGTCCCTCCAAGAGGACGCCCCATTTCAGACGCACAGTGGGAAAGGTCCACTCAGGTCCACGTGTGGGCTGGGGGAGGGCACTTGGCCGGCACTCCATCCTGCTCCGTGGTGCCCAGGAACAGGGTGCCGGAGGGGGGCGGCGCCCTGGGAGGCCCGAGGAGAGACTGGCCACCTTTCTCAAACCCTGGGTTTCCCAGACTCACTGGCAACCAGCCTGTTCTGGGGTGGACCCCCTTGGCCCTTTGGCAAGGGGCGGGGGTTGGCCAGCATTTCTCAGATAAGAAAGCCGCCGCGCCCAGGGGCTCGGACATGATACACTTAGTCACACGTCCTTGTCACTGGTAATGTGGGGACAGAGTTGGTGTAGATGGTGAATGGCGTTTTCAGTGAAAGGCACGCGACAGTTAGGAAAAACGAGAAGTCACTCAACAATGGGCTCGTCTGGGCCCGAGGGGGCGGAGGCTCCGGGCCGGACCATGCTGCCAGCATCCGGGACCCTCTTTCCCTGCGGGGCTGTCCCGCCAGCTGCACCTTGGGGCTGCATATGCTAACCGCCCCCCCATCTTTTCCCTTCAGAATAAGATTCAAAACACAATCCTTCAGAATGGGATGAAAGCTATTTCTGCAATGGCTAATAAAAAGACCCTCTTTTGGTCCCAGCCCCATGAAGTCTGGAAGTTATTTTGTTTTCATTTCATCGTTCTTCCTTCAAGACGCGAGAGGAATGGTGGGGATACGGTCGGGCAGAATTTCCCTCCGCTGGTGGGGACGCTGCTCGGAGAGGGTCCAAGTGACCGGACCCGCGGGGGCGCCCAGGGAGCGCTTCCCGACAGGGTGGCCCCTGGATACTCCGCTCACACTCATTCCTGCTGTGTTTTTGTGAACAAAGACTCATCGTCAGGGAAAGCATCCGGAGAATTAAAACTCAAGGTTTATTTTCTTCCCTTTTAAAGAACACGTACGAAAAGCTGAGAATGCTTGTTGCTGTTTGCTTTCTCTTCAGCGTTTGCTTTGGGTCGCTAAAAAAATCAAACAGCGATCTGGCTTTGGTTTCTTGGAGGTCATTAAATTTGTCCTCGGGGAAAAAGTCAAATGTAGCATTTGGTTAGAGCTTTGCTAGGAGGGGCCATTTTAACCTCCCAAATCAGACCAGAGTCGGGGGCTGTCTTCCAGGGTGGGGGGTGGGCTCCACCGGCTGGCGTTGCGGCGTCTTGGAGTGAGCCAAGCCCATCTCGGCGCATGTCAAGCAGAGCCGAGCAATAGCTCTAAGTCAGGTGCAGGGTAAACAAATGTGCATGTTAAAGATGGTGATTTACGGCCGCCTTTCATTAACTTCTTCCTTAGGAGGCGAGTGTTTTGTGGAGCACCGGGGACCCTCCGAATGGGTCAGACGTGGCTCTAAAACAAGACATGTTGTAGCTGTTTTTCTCACACATCCAGCGTCACGCACAGAGCCCAACAGAAAAGTCTGCCTCACTTGGAAAATGTCATCTAATTACACGGTGGCCCTTCCCGGGCAGGAAGGGTCAGGTGCTTCTAAAGCCGAGACAGGCCGTGCAGGTTCCGGCCCGGACATGGACCCAGGTGGCCTTTGGTACTCGCCTGCCTGGATTCTAAATGGGAACTTAATGGAAATTAATTCATTTATTCCATCTTTATTTGCAAACTTTCGTCATTGGCTTTCACAGCCCGTAGTGTTCTAAGCAGAGTTCAACGGAATCGCCACGAAGCCGATGAAAAGACTCACCCGGCAGAGACCCAGCTTCAGCCAGGAGCTGGGAGCCTGGCAGGGGGAAGGGCTGGCTGTTGCGGCCTCTCACCTTCTCCAGGCATGGCCGCGTCACCTGCCGGGTGACGGCAGCTTGATGGCCAGCCTGGGTGCTGCATGGAGGAGGCGTGACCGAGCGTTCCTGCTCCTGTGGTCCAGGCAGGTGGGGAGATGGGAGATGGGAGATGGCCTCCTCCTTCATCTCTGCGGGCCCTCAGCCAGGTCCTTGAGGCCAAAACCTTTGTGCATTTTTGCCACATGTTGGCCCTGGGCCGCTTCTTCATCCAGTCCCCTCAACGACCTCCCCTCCCTCTCCTTCCCCAGACAACTCTGGAAGAAGGAACTCGAGGCATCCAAAGAGTGTGCCCAGAACTCCCAGCAACAGGAAGTGGCTGGGAGGCAGCCGGCGGCTGGGGGAGGGAGCGGTGGGGAGCTGCTGCTGCACGGGGGGCCTTTGCTGCTTGGGGCGGCGAGGAAGCTCGGGACGCAGCGGTGATGGCCGTGCAGCATCGCCAAGGTGATTAGCGTTTGCAGTGGTTACAGTAGCAAATTCTGTACTCCCCGTGCTTTACTCAATTAAAGTCAATCGCAAAAGTTCTGTCCACGGTGAGCTCCCAGGAACCGATTTTGTGGACCTGCCCGCAGGCTGCGAGGAGAGCCTCTGCGGCCTGGGGGGCCCCTCCTGTGCTACGGCCACCCCCAGGCCCGGAGCCAGCTGGCCGTGCCCCTGCCAGCCACGTCCACACGGGGCCCCTGGACCCCACGGTGGGCCCGTGAAGGTGCCAGAGTGAGCCGTTTTCATCGTCAGTGTGGGAGGGGCGAATGCTGGTCCAGACCAGGAACCTCCTGCTTTTGGGAAGAGGGTTCCGTCGGAAGGGGGCTGGGAAGCGTTTGTGGGCACCACGCTCAGGTTTTTATCTCATTATTTCTCTGGTAGGAAAAAATCAAATGGGAACTAAGGCAACCCGGGGTTTTCCTGGAGCCCCAGCGGACTGTTCAGCGGCAGTAGGACGGGTAATGCACCGAGGAGGGCGAGACCCCAGATCTTCTCGCTGTGGTCACACCAGGTTTTGTTCGCCCCTTTTTTTCTGGCCGCGTGGCTTCCTTCCAGCTTAGCCTGCTGCACGCTTGTTAAAGGCGGCCACGCGGGGCCCCGGGCTGCCGCAGCCCCAGGTAGGCTTATACTGGCAGATTGCAAAATCCTAAGAAATGCAAATTGCACTTCCAGTTCCCATCATGGAGTAAAGTCAGGGAGGTGGGGGGGGGGAGGTTACTATATATTTGAATAAAGAAATCTGGACTCAGTAACCCAGCAGAGTCAGAAAACCTGGCATGTGATATGTGATTTGGTCGCCCTAATTACAATGACTAATAGGTACCGAACCGAGTGAAAATGTAGCAATAACTATTTTTTTAAAAAATAGTTTGCCTTCCAGATTTCTGGTCCGGAAGCTTGTTTTAGGAATTGTTTTTGGTCCCACAAGTCAGCTAACCTCTCAAATGAGATTAAAATCTTTGGGTTTGGTAAAGTTTACATAAATATTTTACACGGAACCATCCTTAATTAGGTTATAACGTTATAAAGTACCACTCGGCGTTCTCTTTCCCCAAATTAGACCTGAGCCCCGCAAACAAATTAATTTGTGTCTCAGGGTTTTGACTGGGCCTCTTGGCTACACTCCCTCCTCGGGAGGCCTCCTGACCCTCTGGGTTTCAGATGCCTGAGGGTAAAAAGCAATTATAAAAGCGTGACTCCCCCCGATCCGCTTTCCCTCTGCCTTGTCTGTGTTTTATTGATGGGAGATTGAAGGAAGATTCAAATCAGCCATCCTTCAATTCCTCACCGGCAGCAAAATGCAGAAATCATTAGCTTTTCCCGTGTAAAAGACTTTGTCCTGCCTTATTATTCAAAACTGCTTGCTTGTAGGACTCAAAAAAAGGCATGTTGAATATTTATTTCTAATTTTCAGCACTGGTAAATATTATAACCGCTTTGTTCCCCATCCTCTTTTTAGTTTGCAAATTTTACAGCAATTAATTAATGCAGGGCCGTTATTAGCCGCATCTCCCCAGCTTTCCCCGCCTGCGTTTAAGATGGTATCGCTGGCAAGGATGTTGCCGGAGACACTCACGCAGCCAGACTGTGCCTGAATCGCAAGACCAGTCTAGGTGAGCAGGGGCCTGTCCTCAGCGGAGACATCTTACATCGCCGCTGAACGCCGCATCGCAAAGCTCTCCCGGCCCCCTCACGCCCGGTTTCATTTCATTTTACCCCCCTCCCCCGAAACAAAAGGAAAGAAACTTGGTGTGAGAACAGCCCGTTGTCTGATTTCAAACAAAGGGCGAGGAGGAAGGCTTCGGAGGCTGGAAAATTGGAAAGAGGGCGCTTGTCTTTGCCTGTCACCGGGGCCCCCCCAGCGGAGAGTAGAATAATAAAAATAATTTTCATTATTTGGCCACATGTTTCCACTTATTCACAAGGCTAATTTTAAATGCTGCTATTCCGATTTTATTGGTGATATAATTTTCTATCTCACAGAAACCTGAATTCTATTGATCAATAAAAAATAATGAATACTCGGATGTTGTTGCGAGCAGTATAAATATAACGTTCATTTGGCCCATGAATTTGATCACTGTGTATTTGAGGCAAGATACATCTTTTTAAAAAGTGAATCTTAAAATGGTCTTCACCGTCCTTCATGAATCCGGAGGAAGAAGGATCGATTCGGAAAGCAGTTTCCGAGAGGGCGCATCCAGCGTGACTCGGGCCTTCTGGGGCCGTGGCTGTGGGGAGGGGCGGGTGGAAAGGGCCCCTCCTGGGGCTTCGGTGGTCGAGGGAAGTCCAGAGCCAAGATGGTGGCTGGGGTCCACGGGAGCCTGAGCTGGGGAGACCCAGAGCCTGCATCAGAAGAGGGGAAGGAGGCGGAGTTGGGGAGGGAGAAGTGGACAGGGGCCAGCAGGCAGGAAATTGGGACAGCCTGTGCTGGGGGGGGTGTGTCGGGGGGACGGCAGGCCTCTTCAGAAGAGACCGAGGTGGCACAAAGACAGCAGGGAGCCAGGGGGCCCTCTGGGCTCCACGCCTTCCTCATTCAGGTCTGAGCCTCCCACTCCTGGGTCCCTTATCCTGGCACAAGCTTGGGGGCTGAGTCACAGCCGCCTGCAAGGCAGGGACAGCCCTCACTGACCCTGACTGCCGGGCAGCCAGGCTCAGAAGGGACACCCTCCGCCTGCAGGCCCCCAGCTGGCCAGGGCCACGCGCTGACCCTGCAGGTGCAGGTGTGTCTGGAAGTCGCAATGACCCACGTCCCAGGCGGCGGCTGCTCGGAGTGCGGATCCCTTGGCGGGGGCTGGGGGTGAGGGCGGGGTGGGGGGACCAGCCAGCCCCCAGCATGCACCTGCCCAGGCCTCTGGGGTGCGGCCTGTGCCCCCAGAGAGGGGAGCGGGAAGGAGCCTCGGGGTCCCGTGGAGCACGGCAGAGTGAGTGGAGGGGCCCTCTGCCCGCTCTCCAGGGCTTGATCTGGGGCACTGTGTTCAAGCTGCAATTTCCAACAGCCCGTGCTTTAATTTTGGAATCCCAGAATGTGAGCCGGGCTTAATGAACCTAAAGCTATAATGTTTTACTTCTCCTTTGATAAAAATTTGTGTTTCATATTTTAAAAATTGCACTCATTCTGCCAGTTGGCGTTACCAGCCAAGCATGACCCATCCCCGCGACGTTCCCAAACCGCACTTTTTCTTGGTTACGACGTCTTTGGCAATGGCTCCGCCACATGCCCGAACGTTGGCGTGAGGCCGGAGGAAGGGCCCGGGGCTCGCTGCCGTGGGTCAGAGGGCAGGTCACTCCGGACTTTCTCGGTGCACCCAGGATCTTGCCTGCTCCTGGCAGATTCACCCACGTGCTCAGAATGTCCAATGCAGAAGGAGGCGACATTCGCCAAAGCTGGGGACCCCTGAACTCCGCCGCTTCCCCGACACGCAGGGAGGGACACGGCGCCGGCTGCTTCCTGTCAGGCAGCCGCCTCCTTTGTAAGAGTGTTGAGCTGTAGTCACTGAGAATCATGTTAGGGAGGGAATATGTGGTGCTTGCTGAAATGAGGTAAACTTACATTGTGGTTTTTTTTATGCAAATACCCTTTCCAATTTTACGGAAAAGAGGTATATGGCGTGCCTCCTTACTACATCTGCCTCGCGTGGGAGGCTCTCGCTCAAGGTCATCATTTATGCGGTTCCTGTACTGCCCATCACCTGGCGTTTTCTGAGCGGGCACATCTTTGTTCTTATAAACAGCCCCCGGAGGAACGGGCACGTCAGCCGCCTCCTCCTGTGTCCGCACCTCGTTGTTTGCTTGGGGTTAATTGCCAGAAGTGAAACTGCTTTTTTATTTTTCTTGTCAAAATGCCGGATCAATTTAAACTGGCGATGGCAGCGTGCAGGGATGCTCTCTGCCTGCACCCTTATCCTCCCCAGGAAGTCGCTGTGTTTGTCCGTCCGTCTGTCCATCTGTGCGTTGTCCGTCTACACGCCCACCCACCCACCCACCCATCCTTTTAGCTATTGTGGATGTTTTTAGTCTGCTGTGATTGTTTTCAGCACAGTGGGGGGAGTTTCACGGGGCCGAAATCTGCATCTTCGGATGTCACGGGTTGTGAGGGATTTGGGATTCATCTTGGCGAACGCGCTCTGTTCTTTTACCCCTGTCTCCATCGAGGCTTTTAATTTTTTGTATGAATGTATAAGAGCTCTGCTTTTATATTTCAGTGTCTACATTTTCTCAATGATCATTAGCATTTTAATTTTTATGTTATTTTTGACCTCCAGCAGGGTAACATTTTTATGCGGTTACATGTACTGATGTTTCTCTTCACAGTTCTGCTCTGAGTGTCCTGCTCCGACAGGTTCCTCCGATTCTCATCCGGTGCAGATATTTCGTAATGTTATTTTCTTCCATTTTATGGTACCTTTGCATCCCTTTGAAATTTATCTGAGGCCTGAATCTCATTTATATTTTTCCTGAACGAACAGCCATTTCTTCCAATGCCGTTTATTTCCTCTGGATTTGAAACGCCACTATCCTACCTGGGACCATTTTATGCATCTGTCGATTTCTGTCCCACGCTGTTTTTTACTAAAAACAGCGTCTTTAGTAAAACGCTGTTTTTAATGTGTGCTGGTGGTTGCTTAGGCAAGTTTCCATGACTCCTCTTTTCACCCCAGTATAATTATTTTCTCAAATGAACTTTATGATTCTTTTAGCATTTAAAAAATATTTCTGCTGGGAATTTTATTGGAACAACCTTACCTTTGTCGATTAATTTGGAGGAACGCTGATGTCTTGAGTGGACTGGGTCCTTCATACACAGAGACTGGGTCCTAGTTATTTCACTGCTTTGGTTGATGGTACGTATCAGCACTTCCCTCCGACCTATGAAAAAACGTACGACCCTTTCATTTCCTCTTTTGCTCTACCCACATCTCGGCTTTTGTTCACATAATTGAACTTTTTCATGCAGATAACGATTTCTGTTATTGTTATTACGTTACATTGTTTTTCCACCTCTAAGAATTTTTTGACATTTGCAATTGGATCTAGACATTAACTCTCAAATTTGTGTCGCTTCCTTCCTCCCACCCATTTTTTACACCGCGAATTCCCTTTTCCTGAAATAATTGTTTTGATTTATGCTTCAGCTTGCCGGAGTTCATCTTTGCATGATTCTCCTTTAGAAGAGGTACAAGGGGTACCATGTATAAATCAGACACAGGGCTGCTTGGGTGCCGGTACATTTCCCCGAAAACTTTGTAGATGGTACTCTGCTGTGTTCCAGCACTTAGTGTATTTGAGGGTAAGATTGATTAATTATTAGAAGTTCCTCGATGCCGGGGATATTTAAATGTCACAAGAGTGTGTCTACGTGGATTGTGGGTTGCTATCACACTTACTATTTTGGTGCTGGGGGGTTCATTACCAGTAAACAGTTACATTTAAGCGGAAGAGAAGTCTCCACAGCAAAAAGAAAGCCCTTTGCTCCGCACACCCCTTACGGGACCCCTGGTAGCACACCAAATACCCCGAAACATCTTCCAGGTGCGCTAACTTTTCCGTCATCGCGTTCCAGCCTTTATAACTTAGCTTCGAAATCCAGGAAAATAAAAACGATGAATAGATCATGGGCCGTTTTCTGGATTTTCCAATGTGTCCCGGGCTGCTTTATTAGTAAAAACAAGACACACACACGTGCACGCACATGTGTATACACGCTCATGTGCATGCCCACACATGTACATGGCCGCCTTTCTTCTCACAGCCACACCTCACAGGCGTTGCGGGTTCAGTTCCAAACCAGGGCGATCGACTGTGATACATCAGGTCGGACGCAGTTGTGGTTCCGCAGTGCGTGTAAAATTGGGGTTTGTGCTGCGCCGACGTCTGTTGAGTGTGCTCCAGCTGTATATCCGAAAACGTTGTAAATACCTCAATTAGAAGCCCTCGCCTGCTAAAAAATGCTGACAGTGCCTGACCCTTCGGCGGGTCATAGTCACTTTGCTGGTGGACATTCTCGCCTGGATGGATGTTGGTAGGGGCAGAACCTGGGGTGGTGGCGACGGTCGCTCACAATAAAGCCACAATGAACTTGGCTGCCTCGGTGGACCCTCAAAGGTCCCTGTGGGGTCATTGACTGGACTAATTTCAATACTGTCGTGTCTCAGGGACTTCAGAGCCCAGAGAGTGGGGGAGAGAGAGAGAGGAAACAGCCTGTTGGCGGGAAAGTCAGAGCACATGACATTGATCGGTCAAGGTCACCGTCTTAACACGCATGCGGTTCATGGTCTCTCAAAACAATACAGTGGTCGCCGTGATCAGTGGACACAGATCGCTGTAACAAGCCCTAAATACCGCGAGAATCACCAAAACGTGGCCCGCAGACACGGGGCGCCTGTGTGCAAAAATGGCGCCTGTGGATGTGGCTGACGCAAGGCGGCCGCACGCCTTCAGTGTGTAAGCGACCGATAACGAGAAGACCTGCCTGTGTTCTCTGCAGGTGCACGCCCTCCTTTGTGTAGGAAGAGGGAGTCGGCTCTCTCGGGGTTGGAGAGAACCTTGGCGGCCCCGTGTTCACGTCCTTCCTTCGGATGTGGGCCAGACAGGACAAAGGTGGCCGACTCCGTGCCCGGCGCTCCCAGCCAGGGCTGCCTCCGCGGGACTGCCTGGGCAGAGCAGGCCCACAGTGCTTCGGAGGAAGGAGAAGAAAGCCGACCGCCACCGTCTTCCGTGAAGGACTTTGAAATCAGCTCCAGTCTAGTCTTTCAGTTGGGAGCTTCACCTGGGAGGTGCACAGCTTAGCTTGTCATCACGAGACAGATCGGATGATTCTCCAGTGATTTTCTAAACTTTCCAGTTCATCAGGTACTCATTGATCTATTTCCTCTCTCCTGTTCATCAGGAACAGATTTCCGCATTCTTATGAGCCTCATTATTGGCTCCCACGGAGAAAAATTCAGCAAGTGCCTTCCTATAACAAAAGCGAGGGATATATAGGTACATGTAGGTTCTTCTTTAGTTGGAGGAATTTCCTTTTTCTGTCTGAAAATATCTGGTTAACCCATCCATTCCAGCGGTACTGGCATCCCATTCAGACGCAAGCGCAGGCCTGAACCGGCTGCCCAGCCTCACGGACAGACTTCTGGGCCACGCAGGCAGCGCCGGGTAAGCTCAGCTCAGAGCTCAGCTGTGAGGTCTCGTTGCTGGAGCTCACCGTGGGCGGTATCTGAGTGAATCTCTGTGCGGACAGACTTACCAGGATGGGGGAGTCAACCTTTGGCCAGATCAGGCGATGCTTTTATAGCATGGACATGCTGACACATTGACGAAGTCCTGCGGATTTCATGGACGCCGAGATCTGCTTTTCCTTTCTTGTCTGCTCAAGTAGAGGGACTCCAGCTGAAAGAGAGCTTATCAGGCTGCTGGTTAGTTACTTTCAGTTCCAATAATTGTAGATTTCAGAGTATCAATTTCTGGTGCTCTAAAGCATGTCCACCTTTTTGCTTCTACAAATTGATTAAGCTTTTTATTTGATATCACAGGAGCCTCTGGAGAGTTCTAACCTGTATTTCAACCTTTGAAGAAATTCATACCCACAAGATATTTCTGCTGGACACTCTTCAAGGTCATTAATATAATGCTTAGGAATTTTCAGCTGAAAGTGGGTTTAATCAGAGGCTCTCTCGATGTCCTCTTCATAGCACGATTGAAAAGTGCGTTGCCTTTCAAGTTCCTTAGAAAGTCAGCCTTTATCATATTTTCTTCCCACCTTTGAACGCAGGCAGCCGGGGGGATTTTGTGACAAAGTATGATGAAATTGACAACATAAAATAATAACATAAACTAATCCAAAAGGGTATAAATTATAAATGTGGATGGAAAACATTGAAGGAACACTTTTAAAGTTTTTTTAAATATGGTTCTATCTACAAATATATTCCATAAATTTTGATGGGAAATTAAATATATATAAAAAGCTATCCATCTTTTCATATATTTACATATATGTCCTATAGAAACCACCATGGAGTAGAAAGAGGAGGAAAAATGATTTGTCAGGTCTTTGCCACTGAAACGTTACATTGTGCTTGGAAAGTAGGGAATGAAGCTGGTAAAATAAGCAACCAAAACCACGTGGGTCTCCTGTACACAGCCCAGGATAAGTAAGGGTGCCCACACTCCTGGGCTCAGTTTCTCAGTTAAAAATGACCTCAACAACAACGAAAATAAGGGGTTAAATGTGGTTCTGGAAAGTGAGAGATCATATTTTTATTGCTATGACCATTCACATTTCAGGGCATAAAACTCGACCGAAGCGCCCGCTGCTCCGGTGTGGTGGCCAGGCGGAGCCCATTTGCGAAAGGTCAGCGCTCTGAGCTGCTTCCAGAAATGAGCTGGCCCTCTCACATGTGAGCTGCAGGCGCTTCGCTTACTGTGTTAAATGTCTCGCTCACTTCCTGAGACTTTTTTAGATGAAGACAAAGTGTAGGGAGGAATTGCGAATCGAAAATCACATTGTCAATCATTAAATTTAGATTTTAATACAATTGAGATTTTCATCTCATCCAACCCGCTAAACAGTAGCTCCTTCGAGTGGCCTGACCGGCACAGGAGAATCTTCTGTGTCCGCAGTGTCCTGAGCCGTGGATTAAGGTCCCTCCGCTCCGGGCCCCGTGGCCCTGTTTGCAGACGTTTCTTGAGGAAACGCTCCGGCGGAATGAACTCCGAGGATGTGGTGGATGGACACAGTGACCCCCGTGAAGTAGTTTTTTTTTTTAAGTAGTAGGAATTCAGTGACATTTGATCTCTGATTACGAAGGTTATTTGTCTATTTCTTCCTTTAATTCTGTCAATGTTATTGATCAAATCTGATGTTTTATCATTAGCCGAGAACATATGTAAGATTTGCGTGTCTTCCAGATGAAGAGTGGGTGTCCTTTTTTCCATTACGGGATGTCTCTCTTCATCCCTTGTCATCCTCTGCCCTGAAACCTCCTTGGATTCTGACGTAGTCGCGCTGGCTTCCTCCAGTTCACGCTTCGAGTGGTGTGCATGCCTTTTGTCTGTCCGTTGGCTCTCAATGCCTCTGTGACTTTAGACATGAAATATATCTCTTTGGTTCATTCTCTGTTCAACCCGGTATTCCAATCTTTGCCTTTCAATTAGGGAGTTTTCATTCATTTAATTTTGATGTAATTATTGATGCGGTTTGGTGTTAAGTCTATTCTCTTGCTTGATTTCTTTTTTAACTTCCTTTGCTCCTTTTCTGACCTCTTTGGTGTAAATCAAGCATTTTTTTTTTGTATTTTATTTCCTTTATTGGCTTCTTAGCTATGCTTTATTTTTTGAGTGTTACTAACAATATACATGCTAAGCTTGTCTGTCTCTTTAAAGCCTATTCCCTGTTCCTCTTCACATGTCACAGTTCACCCTCAGCATCTGACAGTGTGCACTGCCTGCTTCACACTCCACCTTCCCATCAGACGCTGGGCGCTTCCTCCCTCCCGCTGCAAACCTCAGACTTTGCAGTTTAAAAAATTTAGCAATCACACACGGTGTAATTCCCTCCCCCCCCACACTCTGAGAAATCACTATCATGTCTGTTAGCTATACGTTCGTTCCAAATCTCATCTTACAATGTTTTTATTTTGGCTTTAAATGTTCAGTTTTCTTTTAAGTAAATAGCAAGAAGAAATGTAATTCTTAAATATTTACCCATCTACTTATCATCTTTAATCTTCTTCTTGCTTTCCTATAGATTTAATTTGCTATCTGATTCCTTTGGCCTAAAGAATACCCTTTAGCATTTTTTTGTAGGACAGATTGCTGCTGATGAGTTCTCTCATCTTTTGTGTATCTGAAAACATCTTTATTTCATTTTCGGTTTTGAAGGATATTTTCAGTGCGTGTAGGAGTTTGTAGTATTTTCCTCTCAGTTCTTTACACCGTTTTATCTCATCTTGTAGCCTCTATTGCTCCTCTGAGAAATCAGTTGTATTTATTACCTTTGTTCTCCTGTATATAATTTACTTTTTCCTCTGGTTGCTTTCAGAATTCTTTCTTTGTCTTCAGTTTTCAGCAGGATGACTATATTTGCCTAGTTTTAATTTTCTCCCTGTTTATACTACCCGATAGTCACTGAACTTCTCAATCTATGAATCAATTTTTTAAAAATAAAATTTCTGACCTGTCCAGTCGTTATTTCCTCAAATATGTTTCTCTGACCCAGCCTTCCTCTCTTCTGCCCCTAGGACTCCGAGAGCACTGGCTAGAGTCCCAGAGCTTTCCGAGAGTCCATTTATTTTTCCTCGGTGTGGTTTCCCTCCTTATTTTTCCGGCAGGGGCATTTACATTGATTTGACTGCCTGCTCGCTGACTCTCCGCTCTGCTACTTCCAGGGTACAGTTAGGCCCAGCCAGTGAGATTTTAATTTTAGAATTTGCTTTTCAGGTCTATAATTTCCATTTGGTTCCTGTATATGGTTGTTACCTATCTTCGTAGAGTTCTTATCTGTCAAATTGTGGGGGCAATACTTTCTTTAATTATTTGACCTCTTAAAACATTTGTTTGATTCTTTGAGCAAAGTTACACTCACTGCTTTAGCGACTTCGCCTTCTCAAACCAGCCTCTGGGCCAGATCCAGTCTCGTCCGTATGGTCCGGGTTCCGATTTCCCCGTTGATGGGTACAGGGTGATTTTTGATTGAACATCGGGCATTGTGAATAACGTGTTGCAGCCACTCTGGGTTTTGTTCCCCATCCCCGAGGAGAGCTGACTCGTGGTCTAGCCGGCGGGTTGGTTACAGACGCGCCTGGTGTGGATTTGGCCCCGCGCTTTGCTTGTCCAGACTGTGGGCCGCCGGCGTGCTTCCCAAGACACTCTCACTAGTTAGAGTTGGTCTCAAAGCACCGTCTCCCGGCAGATGGTGCCCGGGTCTGGTTCTTCGCTTTGTTGGGGTGACTGGGCCCAGCTCCTCTCCTGGGATGTGGCCTTCCCTCCGCAAGCGAGGGCTTTGGGGTGTCTCGGTTACATGCCGATGGTGTCGATGAGGTGTGCGTGGGGCCTCTCCACTCTGGCGGGGCCCAAACCCCACGGCACCCAGTACTGATTTCCACCCCTCCCCCACTGTGTGGCCACTCGGCTGTGTTCAGTCCTGTTTCATTTGCTGTCTCTCAAACTCCAGGTGGTTTTGCCAAACAACCAGCTCTGTCTTCAGCCCCAGACTCACAAGGCTTTTCGACACGGATTCTGGGGCACCCTTCGGCCTTCTTTCTCCCGCCTGACACTAACCGTTGTCCCACAGATTTGAGCCACGTTAGCTGCCCTAGACTCTGACATCTGCCCCCTACGCTCATGGAGCTTGCCACGCTATGCACGGTGGTTGGCACTCGTCTCTGGACAAAAAACCAGGAAATAATGGGGTTCACTTAGGGATGTCTCTCCCGTCAGGGACCCTGGTCCGGTGCGGTCAGCGGTTCTGTGCCTGGAAATAGTGGCCTCACACGCTCGGTGCAGCCTCGCGCTTGCTGATGGCCCAGGACCAGCGCGGTGCCGGGGGCTCCTACGTGGATGGCAGCGAATCGCCTTCAATGTCTATTAGCAAGTTTCTCAGGTTATTTTCTAGGCACACTAAAATTCGACAAATATAACTGTAGAGAAACTATGAAAGGCAGTAATAGACATGGAACACAGTGTAATTATTACAAATATGGGCAATTTGTACAAAATCATTTTCTAAAATTCAGAGCTCGGGATAAAGACAAACAGGAAAAAAGTGATGTGCTTTATTTTCCTGATATTCCTGGCAAAAGAGTTCTGTAGATATCACATAAAGTTAAGCTTTCAGGATTTAGATGTAGGATTAAAGTTATAAAGAATACCTTTTATACAAGGGGGAGGTAGAAAGGAAGGGAAGATGGAAATAAAGAAAGGAAGTTTAATTCATGATTTTCGATAAGGGGAAGGCAGTAGCTACTACATAAAATGGGTAAGCCCAGGAGTAAGGGTTTAATCACGTGACTGAGTGCCGTGCTAACTTGCAGAAGAACCCAGACACTGGACTGTGGAAATCGGCTGCCCCTGGGAGTGAAGGTAAGGTGTGGGGGGAAGGTTAATTTTCACTTTGATTCTTTCCCATGATTTGAAATTTCACGGATGCAGTACTTGTTTACTTCCTTCCTTACTTATTTTACTATAGTGATATGTATTTACCTCCTTCCTTTATTTTACCACCTACAGCATTATAGGGGCAGTTATATTTTATGTGCCTATTTTAAAATGTGTGACTTTCAAATCTATTATTACATGTTTATATTTAATGCAAACATACCAGAGAAAAGAGTTCAGCTCAGTCCGCGTTCAGCTCCCCACGCAGGGAGGCGCATCCTGCCCAGGGTGACTGCCCGGTCGGAGTCGGGGTCACCTCCCCTGCCCGGGGTTGCCCCTGTCCTGCAGTTGGCTCTCCTGCCGGCACATCCTCCAAGGTCTGAGGGAGCCCCACCCACAGCTACGCACCCAGACATTTGCACTGTGGGATGCCACACATTTAGATTTTGAGAAATGTTTTAAAAATTAACGGAATCCCTCACTCTCCACCCCGGTTGTGATGGGGCCGACGAGTGAGGCTGCCTGACCGTGACTTTGTAGCGGCTTCTCTCTCTGTCACGCGTCACCTGATCCTTCGCTCATCCTGCAGCCAGGGAGATGGTAATAAAAAAAGAAATAAGGAGCCAGCTACAAACGCCTTTACTGTGTGCCTGTCCTTGGCAGGGCAGTGCGGTGCTCTGTCTTAGACTGAAGCCCGCCCGCAGAAGGCCGTTCAGGTTTAGAGGCCAAATTCAATGTCTCAAAGGGGGTTTATCCTCTGCCAACGTGTTCAGACTTGGTCCCGAAGATAGACGCAGCCATTTAGGGTTGGAAACTGGGTGGGAAGTGCCGGCTGTCACTGAAATGCCGTGAGTCTTCCCAGGCTTTGTTCGGGGGTTTCTTAGGGTTCATCGTTCTTTTCACCTTGACAATTATGGTAGAATTTAGAGGGCCTGATCTTTATCCCTCTAGTTCCTTCTTCCTTTTTTTTTTTTTTTTTTTTTCTAAGTGGGAAAAACGATAAAATCCTTGCAATAGTTGTGAAGAGGGGGGGAAAGGCGGCTTCAGGGCCGCTTTCAAATGGCTGTCTGCCGGAGCAGCCGTTTCGGCCCCTGCAGGTCCTTTAAGGGTAGGTCAGAGTGATGTGGAGAGCGTGGGTCCGTGATGTTGATAATGACATTGAAAACCTGTTCTGCGCACATTTCAAATTAAGCCCATGGTCTACAGTTACCTTTATTTTAACAAAGAAGATGCGTAAAAGTTCTGTTGCTTTCTTTGCGAAAAAACTAATTGTATTCACAGGCACGAGTCCATCAGTTAGAAGTCGCTGGGAGAGGAAGCTTCCTTGGTCCCCAGTGTCTCGATGACCAGGTTAATGGCTGGGCCTCTTGGAGCCTGAGGTTTGGGTCATTTGTACCTTCATCCCCACACCCAGTGGCCCTGAAGGAAGTGGACAAGCCGCTCACAGAAGACGCCGCAGCACCTCCTTGCAGAAGAGTCAAACTGAAAATGGGCATTTGGGGTGTTCTTCTTAAAAGAACCTTAAAACAAACAGAAACAGGACCAAACGGTCTCTCGAGATGCCGACCTCTTCTCCACTGCGGCCGGGCCTAGATGAGAACCTTCGATGCTCGACTTTGGAAAGGTAGGGACGTTGAATTCAAAGCGAAAACAATACTAAACCCCAAAACACAGCCCTTCCACGTACGCTGGAATGAACCTAGGTTCTTTCTAGATTTTATCATTGAGAGCTCCTGGGTCAATTCGTGAAAGAGCTCTGCCCCTGTCTGTCCGTCTGTCTGTCTCTCTGCACATGCTGGTCTGGTCCGGGTTGGGGTAAGCCAGCACCCATGGCGGGTTAATGCCGATAAAGTGGAGGCAGCGATGGCGAGGTGAGACCAGACGTTTCCCAGAGACGCGAGCGTCTGCGAGCGCTGATAAGCCTGCGGGGCTGGGAGAGGGAAGCCACAGCTGAGGGTCCCGGCCCCCGCCCCTCCTGCCTGCGGCTTCCCGGCCGTGGACAGGCGCTCTCTCCCTCACCGTTTCTCCCTCTCTCAGATCAGGAAATGGAATATAATCTACTGCAGGGTGCTCGGAAGGAAGCGTGCGGAATGTCCACTTCAAGGCAGAGAGAGATAAAGAGAGACGTCTGAAAATAAAAATCCGAGCCGCGCAGGAAATGCTGAAGCCATCAGCGCGCAAGCATGCTTTTAATTAGACAAATGGCATCCCCAAGATAATTTTTCTCAAGGCCTTAATAAATCTATTTTTTTTTTTTTTAAAATCTGTCTTCTCATTTTAGAATGGCTTCCTTACTGCTTTATACTAAAAAAGTAATACCTGGGCCTGACTTTAAAAGGCCCTGAATACCCCCAAAAATTAAAATAAAAAATTAAAATGAAGACTCGCGTCTTGCTATCTCTGGTCCCACTCCGCACATTGTATCCCTCTTCATTGTGTGGTTTCTTGGGTAAAATCCCAGAAATTTTATTCCTTTTGGAAAGACAAAAGCGTGTGATCAAACCTGGGGCCTCTGCCTCCCAGCTGGCACGGCTTGCCCTGGTGTTGGTGGCGGTACAGAACAGGGTGGACGTTCCCCGGACCGCCACCAACACCCAGACTGCCTTCGTAGATCCTTGCTGCCTGGAACAGCCACGTGTGAGTGTCTTTGTGAGCTTTATCTGCAGAATGAATTCCGTGAAGTGGAACGGATGGGTTAATTTCATTGGAAAATAGTAATCCCACTTTATAATCCCGCCCTGATAATCCCATCCGAGCTGCTCTGGAACGGTGCGTTGCGGGGGCCGAAGGCTGAGACAGCCCTGACGGACGGCCACTGTCCCCGAAGTGCGGATCTGGTTTGCATGTCTTTCATATACGTGAAGGGTCTCCTCAGATTTGCTTGGCCTTGTGTATTTATTTACTTTTCTATTTGTTGCCTACGTTAATTCTTCTAAGAGACTATCTTCTATTTTTCTGATAATTTGGATAGCACATTATCACCCTCGTTATAAAACTTTTTATTTGGATCTTTTCCTCAGATTGCTTTCTTTCTTTGATTTATGATCCAAGGCTTTAAAATTTATAGTATAAAACATACAGTTAAATGGATCAAACTTGTCCTTTTTGGCTTCTGGATTGTGTTTTGCTATGAGGGCTTTGCCCTCTTTGAGATAATATGAAAAATGATAATGCTCCCGTTTTTTTCTTCTAATAGTTTTATACTTTCATTTTTACGTTTACATCTGTCTTTTATCTGGAAATAATTTTGGTGAAAAAAAAAAGAGGTAGGAATTCCAAATGTTGGATGTTTGATCTTTTCCTTTTGGATTTGAAATACCACCTTTATCCCATTTAAAATTCCCAGATGTAGTTTGTTTATGCTTGGCCTTTGAAAATCTCTCCTCCTAATTTCACTGCGTATTTCTTGGGCAGGTACCTGACCGCTTTAATTTTTGTAGTTTTCAAGTGCATGTTAATGTCGGGTCAGGTGAACATGCAGCAATTTATTTTTTGAGAATTTCTCTGACTTGCATGTTGGTCTTTCTAAATGAGCATTAGAATAGCTTATCATCCTTGTCTCCAAAATCGTGTTGGTGCCTCAAAGGGCATCTCGATGTATTTGTGGATGAAGTTAGAGGAGAGCTGATATCTTTACAATACTGAATCTTTCTAGCCAAGGACAAAATATGTGCTTAAATTTATTCAGGGCTAATTGAGTGTCTCTCGGCGGAAGCTGAAGTTTCCTTCTGTTAACTTACTTGCCGATATGAAAGAGTATAGTTTTCTCCTCTCATGTGAGTTCCTATCCAATTATTTTTCTTACACAGGAAAACTTCTGACTGTATGTGTTATTTTCTTAGCCACTGGCCTGAATTCTTGTGCTGCTTCTGTTGGTTTAAACAGCTGCTCTTTCTGGGCTCTTACAGGCATGGAATCAGCACTTGCAAATAGCGATGACTTTACCTTCCTTTCACCTCTCCATTGATATTTTCAGGACAATGTGGCATGACCCTCTATTTGGTTTTCAGCAGCAAGTAGTGTCATAAAAATTAAAGCGCCCCCGTGGTGGGTGGCGGGGAGGCAGCAAGTGTGCAATGAGCTCATCCGTGTTACCGGTCCACCCTCCGTGGGAGGGACTAACATCTCTAGTAACACATTTGTCCTGTGCACCTACTATGTGCCTGCACCGCTCTGAGTGCCTGGACCAGGCAGCGGAAGACAGACTCTCTGTCCTGCCACTTGCCCTGGGCACGTCGTTCACACAACCGTGCCGAGCCCCATGGTGGGGGGCGGGTCACTGTTACTTGTAACTTACTGATGAAGCACCTGCCCAGCCTACCTGGCCCCCCCCCGTGGGGGGCCGACTAGCACCTGCAACAGAGCCTTCTACGAAAGTCTGTGTCCAGACGAGACGGTGGAGGGGCATTTCAGGCTTACATGGTGGTTTTGCTGTAGGATTTTGGTCAGCTATTTGGCATTCAGTTCCTAATTTGTTATTAAGTGTTATTTCTGAATTTTGAAGGGCTGTGGAATTTTATTGAATTTTGCATTATGCTTCTCGTAAGATGATTACATATAAATGGCTTTTCTTCCATAATTTGTTTGTGAGGTGAATAACATGAGCAGCTTTGATAAAATTATACCGTCCTTACATTTCTGGGATAAATCTTACTTTGCCAGGACACGCTTTTTTTTTGATATATTACAGTTTTCATTGGTTAATACTGTACTTAGGATTTCAAGTCTCTGTTAATAAGCAAGACGGTTCAATTTTCTTCTCTCCGAGTGTTGTTTGCTAATGTGGGTCTCAAGGTTATTCTAAACTCATGACTGAGTTGGAGAGCTTCCTATTTCTATTTTCTAGAATAGTTTACATAAGATGCAAATTACCTGTTCGTAAGAGCTGATGAACTGTGGAGAAGAAATAGAGCTGCCTGAACCTCTGCCAGCTTTTTGGGCGACGTGAGGAACATTTGTGGCTACTGTTTTTTTTTTTTTTTAAGTGGTTATTGACAGATTCTCTGAGGATATCTGGATAGAGAAATATTTCATAAAGAAGATACAAACAGCCCTAGCAGTAAAACAAAAAGGTAAATATGGATGCAGTAAAATTAAATATTTCTATTTGACAAAAGATTTCACAAACAAGTGAAAAAAATAAGCTACCACTTGGTAGCTTATTATGTTCCCTCCAAAAAAGAGAAGTTGAATTTCTGACACCCCCTGAACCTCAGCATGGGGGTTCATTGGGAGAGAGAGATGGTCAAGCTAAGGTCGTATGGGAGTTGACTGGCCTCTGATCCAACGTGACCTGCGTCCTTATAAGAACAGAGACATCTGCTCTCTGACCCAGAAGTATGAGGAGAAGGTCATGGGAGAAATGGCAGGCACCGAGGTGATTCCAGCACCAGCCATGGAATCCCTGGAGCCACCGGAAGCTGCAGGAGGCGGGAAGCACCCTTCCCCACAGGCAACCCCGAGAGCTTGGCCCTGCAGACCCCCGACCCCCGACTTCTGGCCTCCGGACCTGGGAGACGGTGCATCTGTTTTTCTACATCATCCGGTCTGCGCTGCTTTGGTGGGGCAGCCCGAGGGAGTAGTAGAGCAGTTGAGAGGATTTCCAAGGGTCAGTGCGAAGAATAAATATTTCAAGAAGTCTTACAAATTAGCAAGAGAAAGATGAACCACCCAGCAGTAACATGGGCAAAGCGTGTACATGGGGAAGTTGCAGAAGAGGAAATAAGAATGATTCACACCACAGGGAAGCAGCTCCTCTTCCCCGGTCACAGTGAACCAGCCGTGGGATAGTTTTCTGCCCCCGGAATGGACAAGTATGGTAAGGGGGGGTATCCTGAAGCATCTGCAAGGATGCGATTCCTGGAAAGCACGTGGCGCAGAGGGGAGGGTGCGTGGGTTTGCCGTTTCTGCTGTACTAAGTCACCATAACCTCCGTGGCTTCAGACAGCGCAGATTCATTATCCGATCATCCTGGACATCGGAAGTCCGACATGGGCCTCACTGGGCCCCACGCAAGCTGTCAGCAGGGCTGGTGTCTGTGGAGGCTCCGGGGCAGAACCGATTTCCTTGTCCTTTCCAGCGTCTGCCCGAGCTCCTTGGCTCCTGGTACCTTCCCCTCCCCCACCAAGGCCACCAGGTGCCCATGGAGTCTTCCCCACACTATCACTTGGCCACCGATGGTCCCGTCTCAAGATTTCTAGAGACTGAATTACTGGATCAAAGATGAGAGTATGTCAGAGCCCCTCCTACATGTCACTCGATTGCTTTCCAGAAGGGTCCTATCTGCCTGGGACTCCCCCACATGGGCTTTCTTCCCGTTTTTGATCTTTTACGGCTCCGTCGTGCACGCGTCTCTGAATTGTGCGGGATGTGGCCACTGGTGCTTAGTGCCAGCTCACTGCAAAGGGTGTTTCATTGCCATAGTTTATTTAAAACTTTCTTACGCCTGAGTGGGCTACGTGGTGACTCACGCAGTAACTACGACGCTGACTAACCTTCCCTTGTTCAGTAACACTGGAAACAAGTCGATGTGCGCAAGTTTTTGGTAATAGGTCACTATTATCCTTAAAAAAAAAAAAATTCCAAGCTGCATTCCCTGAGACAGGGAAAGGGAAACTTACGTGGCGGTCACACTGGGCATGACGACGATGGGGAGGAGGAAGAAGAGGGTTTGCATCGGTCTGTGTGAGGATTCGAATTACATCCTACATTTTTCTGAGGCCCATGGGCAGCTGGCGGGCAGGGGTGGGCCGGGGGTTTGGAGACCTTGCCTCCCGCCGCCCCCTCCGATGGGGAGCTGGACGTGACCAGGAGCCGCCTGCACCAGACCTGCGTGGATGTCTGAGGTCTGTGCCCGTGGGCCAGGGTTTCTCACTTGTGTCAACGGCTCGGCTTGCGGCGTAGGGTGGGGACCTGGCATGGGGAGCTGGTACAGGGTGTCGTCCTCTTCCCAGGCCCCGTGGCTGCCATTGGGTGGCCACCCACCATGCCTGCTCTGCGTTCAACCCCATGCATCTGGATGCAGGGAGACCAGCAGAACCCAAGTCTGCTGTTCCCTCCCCAGTGGCAAGGAGAAGAGCTGAGGAGGAAATCTCATGCGAACTCACCAATAGTTTCTATGCATGTCTATCCAGGCCTCTCAATCCTGGCTCCTCTCCTTCTGAGGGGCTTCCGAGCCAAGGCTGCTTCCCTCTGCGAGCCCCTCACCTCATCTGCACCCCCTGGCCTCACCCTGAGGTCACCAACCCCTTTGCAGAGGTGGCTTTTCTGCCTAGAGGGCTGTCCAAAGCAATCTCCCCGCCAGCCTCCGCAGGAAATTGGAGGGACGGAAGCCAATTTCCTTTGCCTTTCTCACTGCCCGCTCTCTCCCAGAGGAAGAATGGGGTGGCCAAGTGGGGGGCAGCCTGCCAGGAGATCAGCTGCTGGGAGAGACCGCCCAACAAGAATCAAGCTTGTGCAGGTTGTCGGGGAGCTGTGGCGCAGCCAGCCCGCCTCCCGCTTCCCCTCGCACGCGTGCACACCCTTAGGCTTCCACCAGCAGCGTCTAGGGTCCCAGGGTGCGGGGAGAAAGCATCATCTCTCTGTTTCGAGACGAGCAGATCCCAGCAGACCTGGTGGGGGTTCTAGGTCGCATCTCTGCCTTGTGGTCACAGGCACCCCTGGCCCCCCAGCCCCCGCCCCCACCAGGAAACAGGCAGGTCCCGCCCCTCACCAGGTGCGCGATTCCAGGATCCAGCGTGTGGAGTTCAGAGGGTTGGCCCCGGCCCACGCCACCCACGCCGTGGTCTCCAGGAGCTTCCCACTTCCTCTGTGGTCTTCCAGAGCCTCTTTGAAGCTTCTAATGGATCCACGTTCAAAGGCTGTTTGGGTGATTGATGTTCTCATCAGTGACGGGACCGGCGTGAGGATGACCGGCTTGCAGCTCGTGGGGACATTTTCTTCAGGTGAAGGTGGTCGTGATGTAGAAGTCCCGGGGTGGGGGGAGCCTCCCCTCATTTCCTGCTCTGCAGGGCGGACCCTTGTCCCTCGGAGCAGAGTCCCAGGCCGCCTCCCCTGTATTTCCCGTCACCTGGACTCTTAGGGGAGTGACATTTCCTCGGGAGGAAACGTTCCCTGGAAAACTGAGACTCGGTGCTGCTAACCTGTGCGCTATAATCTTTGTTTGATTTTGTCAAAGTCACACCTCCAGTGTGGATTTTTACCTCAGGCGACTCCTTTGATTCTCCTGGCCGGTTGCGGATTTAGCCGAACGCGGCCTGCTGGCTCTTTCCGGTGCTGGCTGGTTTGTGCTGCCTCCCCCCTCCAGGACCTTGCTGGCTGGTGTGCTGCTGGCCGGGTTTGTGGGAGCTGGGAATCACACCGCGTTCGGTGTGAGCCCTTGGCGAAGACACTGTCCCCGGGGCTGTGGGGTTTGTCGAATGTCTTCCAGATCCTTCCTTGAGTTTTCGCGGGCTGGGCTTGGCTTGCTGCCCTGTCCTGCTTGGGGGTTTGTGCTGAGATGACCCTTGAGCTGGGCCCTTCGGGACGCTGCTCTGACCCCCAGGACACAGCGTGTGAACACACATGCACCTGTGCACAATCATACACATTGTGAACACATGTATATGCAAAAGCGCACAGACATGTGTGCACTGGCGCGTTCACACATGTGGGCCTGGCACACACACACACGTGGGGTCATGGCCCGGCCTCCACCCTGACCCTTGGCCTTTTCTCGCAGGAATGCTCAGCTGTGTCTGAGGGGCGGGCTTTTCCCTGCAGGGGTTTGAACACTCAGACCAGTGGGAAGGGGGACCAGGCTCTACACGACCCCACACATCCGAGGCTGAGGCCAGGCCTTCTCGGAGCACTAAATATGGTTGTCTTTAACTCCAAATATTTGGCCGTCGCTATAGAAACCCAGGCCCTTGCTCATCAGTGAGGTTAAGAGTTCACGTCCTCTTCACGTCCCCCTTGTTCTGCCTCTGGAGCCACAGTCCTAGTTGAGACCCTCATTTCACAAAGGAGCCCAGGCCCCCCCCCCCAGAGGAGAAGACTCACCCTTCCTCACTGTGGAGGGGGGCGCCAGGCTGGGTGAAGGGTGTCCTGGTGCCCGGCAGTCAGCCACGCGTGTGGCCTGTGAACCCTCCCGCCCGTGGGGCTGTGGAGCTCTGCAGGCTCCATTTCCTGGGCTCCGTGTTCCCCAGTTTGGGACTACCGGCCTGTGCCATCTTAACATGGGGACGGTGGCCCTGAACGAGAACCCCGGTCACGTCTGAAAACGGACTGAAAAGCAGAGGTCATTTGGGACGCAGCAGAGGACGTGTGCCGAGCGTTCCTTCCTTGCATCTGGGTGCCGAGTGCACCCTGGTGGCCGGCCTCGCTGCGCCAGGAACTGGTTCTCGGCGCCGTCGGTGCCGATGGACAGGAATTGAGAACGTGGTCGTCGAGCTTCTGGGCGCATGTCCAAGGCAAATGCCGATCTGGGAGAGTCAGCGCTCAGCTCTCGTAGGCGGCCCGCTGCTGCTTCGGACCAGATGCTCGAGGTGTGGCTGCAAGAGCCGGGCGTCTGATTGGGGACGCTGTGCGTGGCTACCTCCGGCTCCCCTTTGCCAGGCTACTCATCTCTGCATGAGAATAGGTGCTTCTGGGGGTCATGATTTTACTGAGTCTGCACCAGGTCAGGGTAAAGGCCAAACAGATACATTTCTTCTTCAGTGTCACTGCCCCTCTCTGGACCCAAGTTCCCCCTGGGACAGAAGAGGCCTCTGCTACCCTTTCTCACTTGCTGGGTGCTACCCGTGGGCCTGGGCTTCCTGTCTACCCCGCTGGGTCCCAGGAGCCCATGCGGGCAGCCGCCCCACCACTCCTCCAATGGGCCCCCACGTAGGAGGCGAAATCTCCGGAGGTGGCTGGTCTCCTCACAGCATGGAGGGGCGCCGGCCGTGGGGACTGCGTCCATTAGAAAAGCAGCAACGACGAGGGAGGGCGTTATCAGGTGGCCACCGGAAACGGGTGAGAGCCTTGGGGGCAGAAAGGAAAGACGGCGGAATACGAAGTAATGGGTGGTGGACGGCGCGTTGGAAGCGTTGCTCTCGGCAACGACCAGGGAGCAAGCAAACGTCTGCTCTCGCCTCTCCCACGGTTGTTCTGCTGCTTTCTGCTCTCGGTCGGAAGCGCTGCCAAGTGGGCAGAGGCGGCCTGGCTCGGCCCTGTCTGCAGGCAGAGCCCGACTGGCAGCCACCCCACCACGCGCCTCAACCCCAGGAGGACCCGCTCCTGAAGAAGTCCTTTCGGCCCCCCGGCGGGGGCTGGGTCTTTGCCTGAAAACGTGGACAGACGGCTCTTCCAAGGGCTGCTTTAGCCTGGGACGGGGAGGCTCACCCCGCCCAGGGATTCCGTTTGAAAAAGTCTGAGTGATTGAGTGGCTGGTGGGTCCCAGGCCGCCCGGCCCTGGGCCTGCCCATGTGGACATTTCTGGGACTGACAGCTGCCTCTGTCCTTGCAGGCCGTGTGCCATTTCCAAGGCCACGGAAAATGGAGCAAGGAATCCATGAAGGCTGAGGGATGGATGGAGCCCTCCCCCTCCTGCACCCCCCCCATCCAAGGCAGACCCTGAGCCACATTGGGTGACTGGGCTTTGTTTTCAGAGTTGGGCCCTGGCTTCTTACAGGGCACCTCTTACTCACACACCTAAGTCTTCCTTCTCCGGACGAGATGGGAAGTTCCCTGAAGGTAGCAGTGGTTCTAGAACTTTCCTTTATGCCTTTCACAGGTTTAAGACAGGATAGGCACCAGGCTGACCACGTGAAGTGGGCTGTGCTCAGCGTGGTCTCTGGGAAGCCCGCCCCAAGGCGGAGACAGTGCCCTCCCCGGTCACTGCCCCTCAGCGCTCCAAACTCCACCCCCGGGCCCTACCTGCGACCTTGGTTAGCACTTGGGGTGGGAAAGAGGCTTCGGAGAGCAGAGTGCAGGAGGCGTCTGGGGTTCCTGGGGTTCTGGAACAGTTATCCCAACGCGTGGCTTAACACAGCGCTGACGGACCTCGACGGCTCCGGGGTCGGGACTTTGGAACCGTCTCCCCGGGGCTGACGTGCGGGTTGGCAGGGTGCGGCCTGTCCGGAAGCTCTCGGCACAGGCTCTCTCCGGGCCCTTCTGGACGCTGCCTGCATTCCGTCTGCTGGCCCCACATCGGCCCAGCTCCTGCGTCAGTGGTGACCTCCCCTTCCCTCCCTGGGATGCCCCGCCCCGCCCCCAACGCCCGCCACTGTGGTTCACTTACTCGGGCTGCCAGGGTCCCGGGAACTGGCCCCCTCTCCACACCTGTCACCAGCCACATCTTCAGAGTCCCTCCCTTCAGCCAGGTGAAAGGTTCGGGTGAGGAAGTGGACACCTTCGTGGGAGCACTGTTCTGCCCACCCGGAAGGCACAGGAAGCGGGAAGACACAGCCCGGGGGGCGGGGCTGCACCCCAGGGAGCAGCAGGGGCAGGTGGGTGTGGGCACTGAGGGTGGCACTGGTGGCCTCCTCTCCTTACCCCCATCTGCTGGCCCTCTGCCTGCTAATTCCTTTGGCTTTTGTCTAGAAGTCTGAGTTCTCTGCCAGACACACACACACACACACACACACACACACACACACACTGAAGATCATGCTGTTCCTTGTTCCTTTCTCTTTAATTTGGCGTTTATTGAAGCTGATGGAGTGAACTGGGTAAGAGGCCCCAGAGTGACCGAGGTGCCACTTAAAATACCGAGCATCCATTTAGAACACAGTGTGCATTGCTGCCGGCCTCACGGCAGCGCACGTGGTTCTGGGCTCTGGGCTCTGGGGTCCCAGGCAGAGAGCAAACCCCCTACCGCGGCCTCGGGGAGGCGGCCTGCTCCCTTTACTGCGGAGATGGTGAGTCCCAGAGAACAAGGGCATTAAGCAAAGTTAGTGACAAACAAGAGCAGAGGGAGAGTGACAGCAGCCGGCAGGCCCCAGCGGCAGGTGGCCTCGGAGGCCCCTTAGCCCACGGGGAGGCCTTGGCCGTGCGGGAGTCAGGGTGATGAAGATCCAGGGAACTTCCCCGAACGCAGTTTCCCGTTCTTCCGTTCAAACCTGTGCCGGTCCCTGCGGGCTGTGGGGCACCGTGGTGGCTGGCAACACCCCACAGGTCCTGCGGTTTTTAAGTCAGAGAGGCGGCATCTCAGGAGAAACTGAACTGTTTCCCCGCCACTACGCACCCCGAGTTTTCTGAAATTCTGCTTTGGTACCTCCACTGCGGATATGTGGCCGCGTGGGGACAAGGCTGCTTGCGGGTTTCTTCAGGTCTGACCTGGCGTTGGCCCAACGCCCGTGGCTTTGCTGCTGTGGGGTGCGTATCTAAGCCCTGGGCACGTTGGCCCTGGACTTGGGTTTCACAGGGCACGTACCCAGGCTTCTGGTGAAAAACCTAGTGTCGCCTCCTCTAGCCAGGCTGGAACCGTATCAAAGGCAGACTTCCAGCTGCTGGTGTTTCGCTCCCATTCCCGGCGCTAACCTAGAAACGCAGACCTGCCCTGTGGAGGCGGCCGGCACGAGCAGGAAGATGCCGTCAGGCCCTGAAGGCTGGGCCTGAGGCTGGGCTGCGGGTGGAACATCAGGCCGGTGGCTCTCACGGCAACGAGCTTCCCTGCTGCTGGGGCCGAGGACGGGGAGCCCCAGGGACTGTTTCCAGTGAGGGCTTTCTAGATGGTACGAGGGCGTGACCAGGAGGCCGAGGGCCAGCCTGGCCCGGCCAGGAAACCTCTGGGCCGTGTGTCCTCTGCCCTGCAGAGTGGAGAGGAGTCGGGCCTCTCTGCATCTGACAGAGACCCGCGGGCCACCTCCTCTGACCCTCTCTGTCTTGGCTGGGGCTTGGCAATGCCTTCGGTTCTTAAGGAAGTCAGATCTCAGGACGCGCACGGTCTGTCCGGAGCCGCGGCTGGAGCACCAGGTTATTAGCGATGTTACACAGAACTGAGTAGTTTCTCATCACGCTGTTGCTGCATAGACAGCTTTATTCAGCCTAATGGGGCTGTTGCTGCAGATTTTAATCATCATTAACACAACAGCAATGCGCTGATTTATTGAGAAGCTCCATCAGCAACACCTTCGCCTGGGGTACGGTACTTAATGAGTCCAGTGATTAGGCTCTTGGGGGAGTAACATGGGTGACTGGTAGAAACTTCCAGAAGGATTGAGTTGATTCTATCAAGTTTGTCCTGATGCCTGCTTGATGTCACCAACAAGATGACTCCGAGGGAGTCACCTCCTTTTAACCATCAGGGTCATTTTTACATCCTGTTCCCATCCTACCCTGCAGCGGACCCACGTGGTGGCAGTGGTCCCAGCCAGAATCTCTTCTCTACTCTGTGCAGCCCCCGTGGCACACCTGTGCACCATTGCGATTCGGTACTTTAAAATAGTTAGAGTAGAGCGTGTCACCGACCCGGTTCTTCCTTCTTTTGTTTCCCAATCTGGGCTGTGTGTCAGCCCTTGGTTTCCGGCCCTCAGCCCTGACCATCGCCAAACCGCCGACGCCAGGCCCTTGACAGGGTCCGTCATTCTGTGGGGGTCTCGGGTGGCGCGTTCCAAACAACCTTTCCAGGTGATTCTATGATGACGTGAACGTGCGGTGTCTACTCGGCATCTCTTCACGGACTTTTCTACCTTGCTTACCTGGACTCGGAAAGTCAACACTCAGAAATGCAAAGAGTTTTGAGCGAGTCAACAGATCCGTGGAAAGGCAAATGGTTGTCACAAAGAGTCACAACTTACCCGTGGTCTCAGAGAGTGATGCCATGCAGGTGAGCCGGGCCAGTCTTCCGCCATCCCTGAACGTTGCATCCCTGAACGTTGGAGGGGCGAGGGGCACACCCCAGTATGTCTGAGAGGTTCATTTAGGGACTTCTACCCCACCTGGGTGCCTTGGGGACATTTCCGGAGATCAGACAGGGTCAGCCTGGGACACCATTTGCTTGTGCGCAGGTAGGAGCGGTCCACCTCGGTCACCCCATCTCACCGGAGCTGGCTTTCTATCTGCAAAGACCCTGCCTCCAAATACAGTGACACTCACAGGGACTGGCGTCCCTGAGGCCCTCTGTCTTTCCGGGTTAAGGTTAGGGCTGAGTGGGTGGATGCACACGCTGGTTTCTACTTGAACTTTTCAGGTGCCTGTGTCCCTGTGATCCAACGCCCTACGCCGCCTTGCTCGGGGCTGTTTTCCCTGCTCGCTGCTTTGCAAAGGAAGCCCCTCAGAATAAACATTCTTCCAAGACGTTCACGGGCCAGAGCCGCGCGTCCTTGCTTTTTTGCAGCAAACACAAAAGGCGCTGTTTGAAATGGTAGCTTCTCCCCCCGCCTTGGGCTTTGGCTCCGACCGTGAACTGGGGGCGCTGCACCGAGCGTGGCGCTGCTTTGCCTCCGCGCTGGGTGTGATGTTCCGCCACCAGGACACCTCCGCGCGGGGGGAGAGGGGCGGACGCGTGTTCGCGTCGCTTTCCCTCGGGGTTTTTAACCGGCCGCGCAGGCCTTTTAGGGGCAGTCGGAGCTTTGGCGTCAGCGTGGGGTTGCAGCTAAAGCTTCACGGGAGCCCTTTAGAGCTGCCGGCCCCTACTCGTGGGGGAGCAGCGAGGGTTCTTTTCTGTTTTCCCCATTTGCCCCTGGAACACCTGGAGGTACGAGGCCGGACGTGGGTTTTTCATCCATGCCTGAGCTTGGGTGGCCCCAGAAAAGTTGAAATGAAAAAGGAAACGGAGCGGGAGAGGATGAAGTCTATGCTATTTTGGCAGAAATATAAGGTGGGTTAGCAGTTCTACTTGAGGGACAATTTTACGAGTGCTGTTTATTTAGATTATCAACCTGAACCCTCAAAAAGACGACGACTAAGAGAAAAGTACACTCCCACTCAGCTGGCTAATTGGTGAGTAAATATGGAAGAGAAGGCTGCTGGAGCTCACGCCCCAAGAGAATTTCGGAAAACCATCAGCACTTTGCGGAGACAGGACTCCGTCAGCGAGCGGGCGGCGTCTTTCTGCGTCTGTGTCAGACGAGGAGGCTGAGAGCTGTGTGTGTGTCTGTAGCAAGAAATGACAGCTCAGGTGTGCACCCGGAGCTCGGACTGACGAGAAATTCACCGGCAAATGCGGTGCACGGGTCCAAGGGCAGAGCCTAGGCGTTGGGGGCCCCACAGGACGAGCTGCCTGGTGCTGGGTCCCCAGGAAGGAGTCCCCATGGCCCCTTCATCATTCATCCGACTGGGGACCCTGTGAAGTTGCTGGACCAGCATTCTTGGTCACCATTCATAGACAGGGGACCCAGGTCAGAGCAGCCCAGTGACTCATCCCAGGCTGCCCCTGAGGGTGACATCCCGACTTCCTGTTCTCCGATCTGCTGTCCCGACACTGGGACTTTCTGAGTTAAGCCACTTCACTGTATGTGGCTGAGGGGCAATCAGTCACCGAGTCTGTCTTGTGTGGAGTCAACGCAGCGTGAAGACCGGAACGGGATGAGAGTCAGACAAGCTACTGATTCATGACCGCATGTGATGGACCTCACAATGCTGCGTCGCGGGACAGAAGCCAGAAAAAAAAAACAAAACAAAACAGACACAATGTCATCCCATCTGTGAAAAGCCGAAATCCAAGCAAAACTGGTCTGTGTGGTCAAAGTCGGAAAGGGGTTCTAGGGCGTGCAGGCGTTGGCCAGAAGGGGGGGGGTTCTCAGGGTGCTGGAATGTTCTGTACCTTGACCTGAGTTGCGGGTGCACAGGCGAATCGTTGCACTCAACCCGGAACATGGGCTCACTTTTCTCTTCATCAGTAACACCCAGTAACTGAGAAAATGACTGAGTGTCGGTCTCGGACTCCCCCGGGCGGTTTAGACAACCTGAACTTTCGTTGCTTGTGTTTTTGCAAAACATCCTCATGGGAGAGTTACGTTGGCACTCCGGTGAATATATTTTTTTTAAAGTACGCTTAAAAAAACATAAAACCCTGTAATTGCGAATGGGTAGCTCCGAGCCGTGCGTTCCAGAAGAGTACAGCTGCATTTGTACCGGAGTCAGTGAAGTTTCAAATAGGATGGATATTCGCCGTAAATAAATCATTCCTGGATCCCTTCAATGAAATTAATTTTGCGTTCCTCTTATTGCCTGCAATGCGATAACTGCTAACGCGCGTCCGGCAGACACCGTTTCGCTAATGAACGCAGTCATTAGGGTTGTTCCCATTTCACAGTAAGCCATTATTATTTCCTCCTTTCATCTAAATGCATATAAAGTTGCAACGACTTGCTATCTTTCCCCACGGAATCCAACCATCACGATCAGCTTCTGACGGTCGACTCAGCCACCCAGATGCGGTCACCCCCAGAGAGAAACCTCTGGGAGTTTTTCAGGAAAGTGGCTTCGTTCTCCCCACGCTGGTCCCTGCACGGAAAACTTTGGGAGTAATAAATCCACAATGCATTGCATCGAAATGTCTTATTAGGTGATTTCCAAATGCCCAACAAATTGTTTTGTACTTCTTTCTGTGGGGTTCCAGAAATTGCCTTTACCTGACGCTGACAATTTAGGGAAAATAGGCTGTACGTGTAGTTCGTTGAAGACACGCTAGCCGGCTGCTTGCTCCTGGCCTTTGATGCAGAGGTGAGGGGCTGCCTGCTGCCCCGCATCAGTGAGGACACAGGGTGAGCGTGTGTCCGGGGCCAGCCCCACACCTCCTGGAACCGTCGGGCACGGGTGTGCACACGAAACACGCAGACGGAGCCACGCATGGCTGGGGCAGACGCGTGCGGGCAGGTGGGCGCTGCCTGGCCAGGCTGGGAGAAGGCTCACCCTTTGAACCCTTCCCTGGGATGAGAGGGAGACTGTGAGACCCAGTCCACAGACACAGGTACCGCAGTGCCGTCCACACAGTGGAGGCTTCAGCACCATGACCCCCCGCCCCCGAGCCCAGCCTGGGCCTCAGGCGTCCCGACGGCTCTGGGTGCCCAGGCCTGGCCAGACCCCCTGACTCCTCGCTAGCTCAGGGGGCCCTCCTCCTCCATGCGGGGATGGAGCCGAGCCTGTGACTGTTCCCGTCACCCAGGGCCGCCCTCAGGACTAGTGACTGTAGCGAAGCGGCTCACCCGGAAGCACGTGGCACCTGCACATCGGCTTTGGAGAGCTAAGGTGGGGTTTCCCCAGGTCAGCACTGCCCTCGTCGTGGGCAGTGGGAGCGCAGCCCCAGGAGGCGGAGGCGACCGCAAGGGGCGGCGGGAGTACCGCAGGCGCTCGGACGTGAGTCACGTCCCCCTCCAGAAAAGCCTCTGTTATTCGGAGACCCCCTTGGATCCTACAGCCTCTGACTTTCCCAGTCACAGTCACAGAAGAAGAAAACGTGTAAACTAAACCTAAAACTCCTGGTTTGCCTTTTGCTGCTAATTGGTGGACTTGTTCATTGGACTTCCTGGGCAGAAACAGCTGTGTGGGTGACCGTGCCCCTGCACCAGGGGTGGGGGGCGGCAAACAGAGAGGGGACAGCCTGGCCCAAAAGAACACCAGGCCAGAGAGGAGACCAATAGGCTTATAGGGACGAAGGCTTGTGACAATGGCTTGCGACTTGAGCAGTGAGGTTCTCTGGTGCCAGGTGTAAAAAAAGTGCTCTGTCCCCAGTCTAGGTGACTCAGAGGGGCACAGCATGGCTGTCCAGTGGCTAGGGGAAGGGCAATGGCTGTCAGGAGGCAGAATCAACAGGTACCCATGGTGGGCCTACTTAACATGGAAGAACCTTCCAGAAGAGGAGGAGATGACAGAAGGTCCACAGGGCTGGGGCCCAGCAGTGTTGATTCTGCCCAAGATCACAGGACAATCAAGTCCCCAGAAGGGAGCTGCCCCGGCGATGGCGAGGGGAGGGTCGCGGTCTGAGAGCTCCATGAAGAGGCGGGGCGGTGCCACCAGGTCGCTGGACCCAAACCCACTTCCCAGGTGGTCGGGGACACGAGCACCCCGTCCGCAGGGGGCCGGTCTCACCACTGCCACCCGCCCCTCACCCCCAGCTTGGCCACGACTCTGCAGCCGGCCCCACCCAGAGCCTCCTTTCCTATTGGCTGACTGCAGGGCAACAGTGACAAAAATGCTTAGAAAAGAAGAAAAAAGAGAAAAGAGGCCACCTTTGGGTATTTAGCAGATGAAGACTATTTTTAGATTTAGCTTTCTCCACTCTGAGCATCAGAGACCCTGGCCGCCCAGCCTCTGCGTGACCGTCCCCTGCTGGCAGCAAAGCAGGGCCATCGGGGCAGCTGCAGGTGACCTCTGCAGACCTCTGGGGTTTGGTTTTGTTGGAAGGGACCAGGGACTCTGTCTGGTTTCACCCCCTCTGGCTCACAACTTGGCAAACGGAACCCTTCCTTCCTGGAGCCCACGCATCTGCTCGGATCCGCAGCCCAGACCCGGGTGCTGTTTTAGAGAAATGAAAAATCTTTTCCGGGGAAGGAGGCCGGGTTCGGCTCATTGTGGAAGAGTGACGTTCCAGGGACCTGCCACAAGGAAAATACCATCATTATCGAAGTAAATGCATTGCAAAACCTCCTAGTACCTGGAGTGGGGCTGACTGAATCACGTCACTTCATGGATTAAGGAGGAAATCGATGCTATCGGGAGCAATTCAATTATCCCATAGCCTTCAGGTGCAAATATCACCTAAAGTCATTCAAATAACAAGCGGTCAGTGGAGTGGCGTGCCAGTCGCTGCTTGTGGTTTTCAAGCCTTCCATACGCGAGGACTTCGGGGTGTGTGAGCGTGTGCGTGTGCATTTAAAAAACGGTTCTTGGGTTTGTACACACGGAAGACCCCTGACGGTCTTTTTCTCAACATTCCATTTTTAAACTGTATTTCTAACGCTGAACACTTCTTTCCTCCTCTGAGCCTCTTCAATAAAAACATCGCCCAGTCAGTCCACGCTCGCCCTTCAAGGAGACCAAGCTTGTTACAGCCGCCTGCCTGCTGGCCTGCGGGTTCCGTCCACGCAGCGGGGCTGGCCGGACACCTGTGCAGCCCCCGCGGCCCGGGCACAGCAGGACAGCTCCGCCACGCCGGGTGTCCGGAGGCAGGGAGCCGGGGCAGGGGCCTGCCGACGCTGCTCCTCCGGACCCGACCCACAGCCCGTGTGCCACTTTGTAGCGCTGGTGTTTCTGTCTCGGTCTGTCCCTGCCTGTCCCACCCTTTCTCGGTGCCGGGGACTCCATGAGAGGCCTGTCCGCTGGGGCTCTGCTCCGTCAGAACTGCCCCCACCCTCACCCTGCAGCCTGGGGAAGAAAAGCTTCTGAACACTTGGCCTCACTCAGCAGACGGCGCTGGGCTCCGGTCACCCACACCTGCACCTTCACCATGTCACGGGGGCCTAATTCAGAAAGTATTTCTGATGTGTTTTTAGAGCCTATCAATCCCGTTGTGCTCAGGCTCCTGGCTGACAGAGCAGGGGTCTCAGAGCTCTGAGGGGCCACACAGGCCGGCCAGGAACACAAAGGCATTTTTTAGTTTGACTCGCGGTTCCCGAGTTCTGTGACCGTCTTCCCATCTGGGCCAACTCGGAAGCCCCCTGGGTTTCCGATGCCGACCCTGCCCCCTCGGCCAGGACACAGCCGAGGTTCGGCAGGACGCTGCACGGTCCTCAGATGCAGATGAGCTGTCTGCGGGGTCGGAGACGACGCCTCTCCGGCTGCTGAGCGTGGCCACTCTCCTGTCGGCGGGAGCACAGCTCCTGGGCCCTGGAGCTCAGAGCCCTGGGGGCACATGGCCACCTGAGAATCCCAGGCTCCAGGGCCTACACATGGGGCTTTGATTTCACGTATTCAGCCCTTAAATAGAAACAGAACTCTCCCTTTTCTCACGCTGAGTCTGAGTTCCACGTGCAGTCACCCTCGTAGGCCAGGGCGGGGACCTCGGGAGAACCGGCTGGGGCACGCAGGGAGCAGCCCTCGGCCCGCCCAGGCCCAGACACCCTGTTCTCTCCATGGACCTGCGGACAGGCACCCCCTCCAAGCCCTTATTTGCCTGCGTTATTCTGGTAGTTTCTGCTGGAGGAGAAGGAAGAGGCTCTCTCAGTCTGTGTTCCATTTACCTCTGCAGGGCTCGGCAGCCTAGAAGACAAAGGACGATGAGACGCACGGGACCCAGGATGAAGGCCGGCCCCTGTTTCATGAGGTACATGGGACGTGCTCTGTGGTCCGCAGATGCACCTGGAAGAAGTCAGAGGTAGGCAAGGGGACCCAGGGGGACTCCGGTCCTCTCTCCCCTTAGGGTCCAGAATGGGCCAACAAGCTTCTTCCGTACCCACAGACTTGGGCCACCCGGGGTGTGTGCGCCTATTTTGGTATTCTTCAAAAATTAAACAGCAGAACATGCTGTTTTAGAGAAAATTGGGAAGGGAACCGTCTTGGCTGGGCCGTTTGTGCAGGGACAGAGCCGGCAGCAGGTCGCGGTGGGCGGGGGCAGGGCAGCGCATCCCTTTGGCTGAAGGAGTAGGAGGCGCCCTTGCTGACCCCAGTCTCCCAGGGTTGTTGGGAAAAGGGACCACAGCCCCGGTGTCTAAAACGCAGAAGTCTGTTCCTTCTCGGTTCCGGAGGCTGGGAGTCCAACAGCAACGTGCTGGGGAGGCCAACCTCTTCCGGAGACCCAGCGGGAATCCTTCCCTGCCTCCTCTCCCGGCCTGGGGAAGTGGCCCGCCATCTCTGCCGTCCCTCGGCCCGCAGACCCATCGCTCCGACCTCGGCCTCCGCCTTGCATGCCAGTGTGATCTCGCTGGGTCGCGGCCTCCTTTGCCATCCTCGGGCGTTGAAAACTGCAGTTCCCCCCACACCACTCTCGGGAGTGTGCTCTGCAGCAGGCGTCACGGACCGCCGTGGGGAGGCCGGGCCTCGACTTTCACCACCAGCGCCTCGCTGCTGCCGGCTGCCGGCCCCCGGCCCCCGCCTTCCAAACACTCATCTCCTTGTCCTTGTTAAGCGTGTTGTAAAACATGTCACGCTCTGTGCTCATCTGGTTCGCAGGCTACGAGTCCAGCACATGTTCTCACTTGGCTTGTGTGCGCATGGGCAGGGGGTGGGAGCCTCAGGAACTGGTACTGTCTCAGTTCCCGGGCCCCGGAGGTCCGGGCCCCGGAGGTCCGGGACCCTCACGCGGGACACCGCGCTTCAAGCTCTCCCACCAGCGGCTTCTGCCGTTAGGGATGCTCGCCTCCCGGGCTGGCCAACAGACAAATGTCACTTCTGGCGATGTGAGGTCCTAGAGTAAAGAGTTAGAAATAAAATGTTTGTAGGTCTAAGAGGGAAGACTCACACTTTTTAAAATTTAAATGTCTGCTGATATTTTTATTACATATCTCGTATATCACACACCGTAAATCTGGACGATGCAGCTGGCATCCATTTAAACGCTGCGGTGAAAACCAGCCAGCGCTGCCCTCTCGGGGAAGGCCGTGCGGCATGAAGGAAGCACAGGGGTCCCGGCACTTCTCACTGCAGGGTGCCAGTTCACAAGACGGCAACTGGGGGCGTTGGGGGCTGAGGAAAACGGGGGGAGTTCTCTGCTTGAATTTCGTTTGGTTCCCTAGTAAACATGCCAAGTTGGTTGGGATTAAATAGCAGTTACGTGACACTCTTTACATCCCCTCTACCCCTGTTCCTTCTGTGACAGGTGAGCGAGAAGCTGGTCACGTCACGGACAAGTAGCCCCAACCAGGACGGCCAGGAGCGTGTGCGGCTGGAACCACGGCAACCCAGCGGCCTGCACAGGAGACTTCTCTCTAGTATAGATTTTTACCAAAAAGGCACATTTTACCCCCAAACAGAGTAATTTCCACAAACCGAGGGATCATCTCCTGGTCACAGTAGCACGAGCCCCCGACTTGGAGAATCTGACTCCAGGGACAGGTGGGGGACAAACTCCCAGGGAGAGTGTGAGATCAAAGGCATCCACCGGGCCACCCCACGGCCCGGGTCCCCCCCATGGCCCGGGTCCCCCCACCCCTGCTCTCCCAAGGGGCGGGGTGGCCATGGGTAACAGCAGAGGGGAGGGCTGGACTGACGGCGTGCAAGAGGTGGATTGAAATGGTTTCTTTTCAGAGGAAAAGTGCTGAGGAACAGGAGCGCTTCATATACATATACGTGAAGAATATGGCCAAAGAGAACACTCTTCCTCAAAGAGGACGGTGCAGCAGTACAATCACAGGAAGCCCGTGTAAATTCTGCAAAGGAAAAGACAAAGATATAGCATAAAAGATAAAAATACACTTTGAAGTAAGATGTAGTCCAGGACATGGAGGAAAATTTAAGATATTTACCGCTTTGCATTCTCAAGGGTATTGTTAATGAAACACCAACTTTGGGAACAGAGATGAAAGATAAGATGATAAGACAAGAAAAGAGAACGGGCTTCATTCAGTAAGTTTAAGAAAATTAAACATTATGGCATGCGTTGGAAGCTTAAGGTATGCACAAGTGAGCAGGATCGACCATTTAAAAAGGTAAAATAATGAAGCAAAGCACGTGCTAAAAATATCATCCGTCTACAGGGAAAGAACCAAGAAAGTGCATTAATTGAGAGTAAAGACTGTGAGTAGGGAAGATGGTGAAGATGCAGGCCGTGCGTGGTTGGCGTGTCTGCAAACGGGGACAGGTCCACCGGACCCGCGGGTTAAAGGGGACCGTTCGGGTGGGATGGGAGAAAGGCAGGCGAGCTGTTGTTCACGTATGCAAAATGGGAAGATGTGCTTAGATATGTGCGAGCTCATGAGGTGGATAAATTAATTATTGACTCACTAAATACTTACGGAATCAATGATTCGAAACGTGTGACTAGAAGAAGAAATCTCATTCGATGGGGCAAAATCAAAGCTCCTGAGTGGAGTTCATCGAAGTGTGAGGGGGACCAGGAAACCCCACTGAGTCTGAAAACCCAAGCTCTGAAATGAGTGACTCTGGTTGAAACGTTGTAATTCACGGGAGGAGAAGCACCTACCACGCAAACAGTGACGAGGCTGCGGGAACAGGGCCGAGAAGCCCCTGAGTTTCTCCTCCACACCTTGAAGAGGCAGCCGCTTGGAGCAACATAGTGAAACAAGAGCCCCATGTCAACCGTGAAAACAACAGCCACCGAGATACAAGATAAAAATCAAGGAAACATTAGAAAGACCCTTAAAAAGGCAAAGAATTAGTACATGAGCTTTGCTACCCCGATTAAAGAAAAACGCTCTGGGATTGGAGCAAAGCAACAATCACACACACAGGGAAGGGGCGCCTAAAGCCAACGACCGCCTTCCTTGGTTTCGAGTCTTTCTGGGTCAAACCTGGAGCAGGTGAACCTGAGCGGAAAGATACACGGTCGTTGCACGGGAGGCTGCAAGCTCTCGAAGGTGTCCTTCTGCCCTCCCCACCCCCGGCCCGGGTCACCGCCTTTCTCTGTTGAGTCTTCGGCGAACGTGCGCCCGGGGCTCCCAGCATCAGCTCGGCAGATGCCGCTTCTTTCTCCCACAGGAAGGGAGCTCCGGCCTCACCCTGGGCACAGAGAGTTAGACTCGGGCGTCACACGCGGGAACAGGACCCCACTCACCACGCCTGTCACCTTTGGGAGGGGCCGCCTGTGGGGCTGGCACTGGGCCCGGAATGGCTTCATGACTTGACTTCGGGGCACCGGAGCTCATTTCAGCTATGCCCCCGCCCCACCCCCAGCCCCCGACAGCAGCGGAAAGTGGAAGGGACACACCTTTGCTGTCACTTCGGGACGGTCCAGCGGGAGACAAACCCGGCAGGAGTAAACACCGCTTTTCACACCCTTCGTGCGCGTGTTTAGGGAGCGTTTGAGGACGCAGAGCGCCGCGCCCGGCCCCGCGTGGAAGCTGATGGAGGCAGCACCCTTCCTTTTCCTTGCCTGCAGCCCGGGTGAGGAAGCACAGCCCCCTACCTGCCGTGGGCTAGGTGACGCTGTCGGGGGGTAGGTGTCAGAGAGCAGCGTAGACAGACGCTGTCAAAGGGAGTGGCGGTGGAGAAGACGTGGAGGGAATCTCCCGAGACTGGCAGCATTTCAGGTTGGGGGCGTGGGGAGGGCGAGCAGGGCGCTTTGGGGAGAGAGAACCTCGCAGAGGGGAACTCTCAGACAGGAGGGCCTCTGGGGGCCTCTGGGGGCTGCAGGCGAGGACTGAGCTAAGGAGGGGACAGCTGGATGGCAGGCCGTGGTGAGCGGGGTATATGGGACAGGGGATGCAATTGAGAAAGGTAATCAGGTGAGTACAGAGTGGGCTGGGTCCGGGGGGGGGCGGTGTTATCCAGGGGAGGAAACACAGGTGCCAGGGTCTTCATGGAGAAGAGGCGACAACCAGACCTGGTGACAGGCCCAGGGGAGGGGTGGAGGGGGTAGAGGGGAGGGGGAGGGGAAGGAGGAGGAGGGAGGGGGAGGATGCTGTTTTTTTTCTTTAAGGACATTATTGTATATACTTTTCTTTTAAATATATTTTATTGATCATGCTATTACATGTGTCCCAATTTTCCCCTTTGCCCACCTTTACCCACTACCCCCAACCCCACCAGCAATCCCCCCATTAGTTCATGTCCATGGGCCATGCATGTAAGTTCTTTGGCTTCTCCATTTCCTACACTATTCTTAACATTCCCCTGCCTATTCTGTACCTACCACTTACGATTCTTTCCCCCATTTTCCTCCCTCCCCCTCCCCCACTGATAACCCTCCACGTGATCTCCATTTCTGTGGGTCGGTTCCTCTTCTAGTTGTTCGCTTAGTTTGCTTTTTGGATTCAACTATCGATAGTTGGAACTTCATTGCCATTTTAATGTTCATTGTTTTATCTTCTTTTTTTATATAAGTCCCTTTAACATTTCATATAATAAGGGCTTGGTGATGATGAATTCCTTTAGTTTTACCTTGTTTGGGAAGCACTTTATCTGCCCTTCCATTCTAAATGATAGCTTTGCTGGATAGAGCAATCTAGGTTGTAGGTCCTTGCTTTTCATCACTTTGGATACTTCTTGCCAGTCCCTTCCAGCCTGCAAAGTTTCTTTTGAGAAATCATCTGTCAGGCTTATGGGGACTCCTGTGTAGGTGACTCTCTGCTTTTCTCTTGCTGCTTTTAAGATTTTCTCTTTATCTTTAACCTTTGGCTTTTTAATTATGATGTCTCTCAGAGTGGACCTCTTGGCATCCTTCTTGTTTGGGACTCTCTGTGCTTCCTGGACTTGGATGTCTGTTTTCCCCGCCAAATGAAGGAAGTTTTCTTTCCTTATTTTTTTCAAATAAGTTTTCAATTTCTTGCTCTTCCTGTTCCCCTTCTGGTACCCCTATGATTCAGATGTTGGTACGTATAAAGATGTCCTGGAGGTTCCTAAGCCTCTCCTTGTTTTTTTTGTTTTTTGTTTTTTAATTTTTTCTTCCTGCTGTTCTGATTGAATGCTTTTTCCTTCCATATCGTTGATTTGATTCTTGGCTTCCTCCCCTCCGTGGTCGGTTCCTGTGGATTTTTCCTTATGTCACTTAATGCAGTTCTTCACTTCTTCCTGGGTCTTTTTCATGCCGTTGAAGTACCCAGTGAGTTCTGTGAGCATCCTGATAACCAGTGTTTTGCACTCTGCATCTGACAGGTTGCTTATCTCCCTTTCATTTAGTTCTTTTTCTGGAGTTTTGATCTGTTCTTTCATCTGGGCCATATTTCTTGGTCTCCTCATTTTGGCAGCGTCCCTGTGTTTGTTTCTATGTATCAGGTAGAGCTGCTTTGACTCTCTGTCTTAGTAGCGCGGCCTGTTATAGAAAAGCGCACCTGTTAAGTCGTATGGGGTGAAGCCTTAGCTAATCGCCAGGGTGGGCACCCCACGTCACTGTTCTGTTGCTCCGTGTGGGGGAGGGCTCTCGGAGGGGACAATGCCACTGCCTGGCCTCTGGAGTTTTGCCCGGGAGGAAGCTGCCTCTTGGCAGTCACTCATCACTTTCTCCCCAT